>JAGDQP010033376.1:0-20703 GCA_022664845.1 Lepisma saccharinum
GCGGAATGTAAACATAGATAAAATTCCACATAAACTGCTAACCTTGAAATCTGACTTACTATTCAGTACAAAATGTACCGACTTATGTGCTCCCTAAATACACAATAATAAACTTGTTCACGTTTGGTTTGATTTCAACGAACATCCTACTTTTAAGAAAAGGGACGTAATAACGTGAAATCTGAGCAACGCTCGGGCCAATAAATGTGATACTCATCGCAATTTAAGGACCTTCTCCACCACAAAAGCTGGAATATAAGATTTTTCCATCACAACACGTCGCATCGCCCGTGTAGTATCTCTGTGGGTGAAGGAAAAATAGGTGTATATTTTACCGTATTTTAAAGAACTCTCTTCATTCAATCTCCAATTCCGTGGGACCTACATTATATTCTTTTATTTCCGCTATGGTATTTACTCCCTTAGTTTCTTTCCTGTAAGGTTTAAACGTTAGCAGTCGAGTACTTACTTCAGTACGCCCACGAATTTTTAGTCATATTCTCATTTGAGAAAAAATATATGAATTGAATAAACCAAAATCTATCTGTTGGAAGTACGTAAATGATTTCTAGTTTGAAACAGAAACGGATAAAAAAATTTCGGATGACACATTAGACGCTATTTGTTTTAGCAGTCAGGCAGTCTGGATGAATCCAGTATCTTGATAAATTGTTGTCCGAATTTGGCCATCCCTAATTTGAAAACCTCATATCAACAATCCTTGCTATGGAGTTCTGAATTTCAAAGAATGATCTGCAAGTTCAGTTTACACATTTCCTATTTCTCCAAGATAGAAGCGTATACGAGAAACAAACACACACACACAAAATTACCATTATTGCAGCAACCTGTTTCTCCTTTTCCCTTTCCTTCTCTGGTACTGGTACTTGATCCTGCTCATTAACTTTGAAAACCATTCGCGGCTTCGTATGACGTCTGGTAAATGGATCGTCGATTTTCTTCCCTTTATTCGCTCGGACTTCTTCCTACAATTATAGTAATAATACACCTTACTTCCAAATGAAAAAGGAGTTCAGAACAGCTTTAATATAAGTATTACAGATTAACATGTACGCCTTCTCTACAACTAAGAAGAAATAAAACTTCATATTTTCTCTCCCTCCTAACCAAATACATACATACATATATGCTCCATATTAATTAATAATAATAATAAAAAAGGAAAACACAATACACAAATGGACAAGGGTGACAAGTTCCACTTGATAGTGAGCTTTCCCATTCTGCTAGAGTGCAGTAGCGTAGATCGAGATTTCCATACGGAGAGGATATGTCTTGAGAATGAGTCTTCCTTAAATCTAGAATACTACAAATCTCTGACAAAGATTGTGGGATAACAAAACCAGCTATAAAAGCTCTGTCTTATAAATTGCTCATTTAGAACCTGAAAATTATAGTAATTCTTTAAATTACATTCGTATCACGAAAAAATAAACACATTTTTTAAATTTTAAAAAGCGTATCCTTGCCAATTATTCAACACAAAGTAATAAATTTAAAAATAAATCTTTCTGGTGGTTTTCTGTGATTCCAGTACAAAAGGATTACTGTCTGAAAATATTGAAGTACGAAATAATGTTAATACAAATTTAACAATATTTTATATTTCTGGGTCGATTTTCACAAGAACCAAGAGTTTCTCCACAAATATTTACTAAGGTTTATTTGCTTAAGCCTTAGTAAATATTGGCACGTACAATGCACAAACTATAAAAACTGATTTGCTTTAAGTAAAATAACTTCTATGTAGGAGTTTTGGCACTTGTTACTACTGACTGCTTGCTAATTTGCTTCCCGTAAAAGTTCATAGAAGGTTTTGTTTATTTACTTATATATATATATTAATTCCCCTTTGTGTAATAAGCTACCTTCAGTTACTCGTCCATAGTAAGTTTCGATCCGTCAAGTGTAGATATGTTTTATAGGATGCATAGCTTTTTATTCAAGTCATTATGCAAGTACATATTTTTTTTTATTTCTGTCCATTATAATGACTATCTAGAAACTACCTCGGACAGTTCTTTTTTTTTTATAGCCGTTTTGAGATTTATACCATGTCTTCTACCTCTGCATTCTTTTATCTGCTTGCCTTCAGCTTAGTTGCTAAACTTTTGAATCTGGAAGTTGTATTTGTGTTACATGCGCGAAAAACTGCTTACATACGGGATATAATGCTTCCTCTTCTGTGTATAGACTATAGAGTGTAGCTGATAATGCGAGGTTTACTACTGTCGTTACCAGTATGAGACATTCTTCGCTGAACGTTCTTAAACATCATAAATTGTGCTATCCTCTCTTGAGCGGCTTCGTCCGATGCTCTGTCAATTTCCTGTCTAAGAATCAACGCATCTCGTGCATGTATGTGACGACACCTGAACTGCTTTCTATCATGAGTACATGCATCAAAATGAAATCTCGTGGTGCAACATGGCGTTCTTCCTTTCTCGCTTTAAGTCATTCTTCTGCTACTTACTGTCGCTTCTGTTTTGTTTGCTGTAGCAGTCACGTTTGTTTACACCTTTCTCCATTCTACTTGAAACAATCGACACGAACGACGCGCTATTATTACTTTTCTTTCTTGTATTACGCTTACACAACAGGCTTTCACGTGACTTACATCAGAGACTCACTGGCCTTCCTCGCCTTTTCTCAGAATTAATAGATAACTTTGTATTTGACCTACCACTTCCATTTTTAGATGCTTATAAACTAGTCCACGTAATATTTATTATAATTCAATGGGTTTATACATTCCTTACGCTATTTTATATTTTATAAATTTTGGACATGTTCGAGTTCCTCAATTCAAAATACAAAATTTAAGTCCCCTAAATGTTCACCACATTAAAATGAAGAGACGATGTACTTACTCTAACTGCGTTTTGTTTGAACGAAACGTAACTTTTACTTGAGTCCTAACCATCAACCCGAACTTATCCATTTACGAAATCAGACCCAGAGTCAGTTAAATGACCATCCTGCAAGCAAGTAATGTTCCATCATTTTATAACAATGCATTTGTACAGTTTGGTTCTCGATCTTCGCTGCTAATCGAAAGAATTATGCAAATACATAGATTTACTTTTGTATTAATTAGCAACAAGAACTTGTCTACTTTTCTGCAAGCTTTCCAACAGTCAAGTTCTCACTTCTATGATCTTATGTCGTTAAGTTTACGAATTGGGAGTTGCTCGCGAGGCATTATACCTTTGTTAACGACTGACACATTCACGTAAGTAGCTAATATGTCAACTACGAAGGAGTAGTAGACTTAGCGGCTTACTATGTTAAGATCGTGGCAGATTTATGGAAGAACAGAAACTCCGACAGTAGGTACCAAACTAGTTTACGACGAAGTGCTTCAACAACAAACAGAAGATTAAGACTATTAGATTGTGACTTATCCTACCCGACGGATTTCTTTTCGTATCGCTGAGTCCTAATTGAACGATCATACACCCAGACAACCTACAGACTTCTCCATGTAGGCAAGATATCTACAGCCACATCCATTAACAACAGAAATGTGTAATTTTCTGCTGTAATATGTAGTGACAGACTTGCAAATATACGAACTTGGAAGACACTATCTAGACGTAGGTGAGGACAATGCTACATTGAACGTGTACGTGTTATATATATTAATCGTAATTACATTTACTAGAAGAATATACAAAGCTCACTATAAAAGTTGCGAATTTCAAACACGTTGTCAAAACGTTCTGAACCAATTCCACTGTCATATCGCAAGGGGACGCTGACTACCGATTCATAGTGACTTAATGTTATTCTAAGAGGATTTTCAAGAAACTAGTGGTATGTCTGATGTAAGGTATTAGTAACGAATCAGCTGATGACCTTGAAATTGTTTCGTTCTAGACCCCTTTCTTGAAATGCAATATTTCTCTCACACACACATAATATACATTTGATTTCCACTTAGTACTGACTTGAAAAATCATGAATATGTTAACGTTTCGTTTCATTACTCTTACTGGAAACAAAAAATACATTTTTTACACTTTATAATAATGAAACTGAACACCCTTATCATAAATGTCCATACCATGATTGCTTTCTCGGCCTCTTCAACGTTCTTTTTTCGATTCCTATCATTGATATAACTAATACTGGAAATGGTAGAAGTACGGAGTTTGTCCAACTCTTCCGCCCGCTCCTCAAGCTCTTGAAGTTTCCGTTGAATTATTGAAGCTTCTTCCTCGTCTCCCCTGGAAATTAAACAGTTGCAAAGAAGATAAATACATTTCATAGTACAAGAACTAACACTGAAGTCTTCAACAATGAGACCGAAATAATACTTCTAACACTTTTTTAACATTACTTTGGATTTCTTTAAAAGAGTAGATAGTACAATGGTCATCCAAATGGTCCTTTACGATGTATACATCTCCTCGCCTGATGTAACTTTTCTCTCACGTCACGAAAAATAAATTCGTGCTTGTTCAAGTTGTTATCCCAATTTCCAAACACGAAAGTTGCCAACCTTTTTCAAGTAGCTTCACCTTTAAATTACACTCTTTTCTCACATCATTCCTTTTCCTTTCAAAAATACAGTGCGTGTTTTGAATGATCATATAAAAGTAACTGCATTTCCGCTGATTGATACATGCCGTTGGCGTTAAGTCGCGCCATACAATGTACACATATTCGAGTTTTCGCCTTATTAAAAGTTTAAATAATGCCATATACGTACTGATTAAGAGTAAAATCATTCCACTGATTAATGATGTAATCTACACGCTTTCTAGGCTCACTTGTTATTTGATTGATATGAGTACACAATTTTAATTTAGAGTCAAAGTAGTTACCAAGGTCCTGAATATTATTTACTTTAGCTACGTTCACATTTTTACTTCATAACTGCTTACAAAATATTGTACTTTATTAATGTAACAAATATATTTTGTGTGTTAATTTAGATATTATTAACTGAACACCACTGTACAATGCCAGTGAGATCTTAAAGCAATATGTTTTCCCTTGTATTGTTGCCATACTAAAAAGTTTGGATAATAATAATAATACGACAGATCCTTTTTTAGATGTTGCATACTCAAGTATAGTTTATTTAATTCCATTTCTGGGTTGAACAGGCAGTTATGATCAATGCAGTTACAAGCCTACGGTAGCAGCCAGGCATTTAGTTAAATACTATCCCTGCACTCGCCCAACTGAACCGAGGAAAACCTCAGTAATCACAGGGTGAGCTGGGTTTCAACCTTACTGGGTCTTCAGAACCGATTCGTAGGCACTAAACTATTCCATTGCATCAGCAATTGGTTTCATTTCTGAACGATACGATTCACCTTGTTTAATTCATTACTAACATAATATAAACGTTTCTGTCTCTCCTAAAAATGTTTAGTGTATTTAAGAATTTGCACTAACAACGGAACTGATCAGTAGAAATTAACATGAAATATGTTTATTGTCTTTATTCGAACATATATATATATATTTATTGAAGAGTACAAGTTTGAAGAGACAGTGGTGACATGTAGCGGACAAAACATAAAAACTGGAGAACAACTGACTGCTGTAGCGCGTAGATATCCGGTTCAACTTCCGGATAACACACGTAATTTATGTTCATCTGCTAACCTAACTTTCGCAGCCGTAAAGTATTACCGGCAGAATAACCGTTCTGTATATTTTTAATTTCAATTTCCTTGATATTAATCGCGATGTTAGAAGTTTCTCGACTGAATAGAAACATGCGTTGCCCAATATTAAGCGACTTTTATTTCTTCCGTGACCTCATTTTTGCTTGTTACGTATGCTCTCAAGTATTTAAATTTGTTTACTTCGTCTATAACCTCATCCCTAATTCTTATGTTTTTATTTTCCTCATTCCCTGTGTTTCGACTTATCATGTATTTTGTTTTATCTATGTTTACCTGTAGACCTATCTCATCACACGCTTCTACTAAGACATCGGTGTTGTTTTGTAGTGCATTTATATCGTCCTCTATTAAATATAAATCATCCGCGTATACGAACAGTTGATTAAAACCATTCGCTGATAGTCCCTTTTGGCCCCCTTTACTTTCTAAAATCGCATATTCTAACGCAAAGTTAGTGGTGATAAGACACCAATCGCCTTGTCTCAATCCGTTACGAATCTTGAAACTATCTGACATATTACCTATCCGTACACTGCTTATGGGGTCGCTGAGACACATCTTCTCTAGTTGATCCAAGTTTTTTCGGAATTCCAGATTGTATCAGAATACTGTATAACTTTTCCCTTTTGATAGTATCATATGCTTTCTTAAAATCAATGAATAGCTGGTGTACAGTCTCATTGTATTCCCATTTCTTCTAAATCCACATTAGTGACCTCCAATTATTTCATCTACGTATACACTTAGGCGTGTTAACAGAATATTACTTAATACTTTGTAACAGGTTGGAAGTAACGAAATTCCGCTGTAATTATTACAGTCTGATTTATCGCCTTTTTTGTAAACCGAACTATTATTGAGGTTTTCCATTCCTTTGGGAGCTTCTCCTTTCTTCATATAGCACTTATCAATTTACGTAGTTCCTTCTTTAGTGCCGTTCTTCCTGCTTTAATTAATTTAGCTGGAATATTGTCTATTCCTGGTTAATTGAAGTTTTTTTCAATTTCTTTACCGACATTTCAATCTAGATCTCGCTAGGTTCGGGAATCCACGGTTCTGCGGTATGGATTTCAAATTCCTCTGTTTGTTCCCCCGTTGTGTACATCAAGAAATTTGTCGAAATAACTTTTCCACACATCGACAATTTTACTTAGATCCGCCTGATGATCTCCACGTTCATTTCTAATCATTCCTAACCTCGGCTGGTAACATTTTCTTAACGAGTTTACTCCTTTGTATAGATCTCGTATGTTATTTGTCTTCCCGTTTTCCTCTATCTCATTAATTTTCTACGTCAGATATGCTCGCCTTTTGTTTCTGAACCCGAGTGTAGCGTTTCGTTTCGCGTTACTGTAGTGGTTGGTATTTGCTTCGCTTTTATTACCTAGCCATCGTTGCCTGGCTTGCTTTCATATTTCCTGAAGCTTAAGGCATTCTTCATCACACCAAGGTTTGTTTTTCTGTTGTTTCTTCTCACCTACACGTTCCTTCGCTGTGCTCTTAACTGTTTTACGAATTGCCTCCCACATCTTACTTACATCAATTGCATTATTAATATCATCATTATTATTCGAGTCGGCTAAGATTTCAAATCTATTTGAGAGTTCGAGTTGGTAATCTGCTTTTATGTTCGGATTATTTAATCGTTTAACTTCGAATTTCAGTTGTCTTGACCCCTGCTTTCTCTGTTCGCGATGCATAACTTTTCCCTTACTTTTGTGATCACTAATTGATGGTCGGTGTCACCTTCCGCTCCTCTGTACGACCTAACATCCATTAGGTTGGTGTGTCTTCGTCTATCTACGAATACGTGATCGATCTGGTTGAGAGTTTTGCCGTCCGGAGATACCCATGTGTATTTCTGTTCAAAGTACGTGCTCTTTACCAGTAGATTTTTCGAAATCGAGAAAGTTATCAGTCTTCCTTCATTGTTGTTGGTCTTTTGTGAAGGCTGTATTTGCGTATAGTAGGTCTATATTTTTCTTCCTTCTCTTACCTTTGCGTTTAAATCACTCAACACAATTTTCGAATTAAATTTCGGTAATCGGTGAAACAGCCTTTCTAGCTCATCGTAGAATAAATCTTTGTCGTTATCATTAGCCACCTCGGTCGGAGCATAGACATTTATTAAAACCGTGTTGCCCCATCGAGTACGTATCGTAACGTACGAACTATATATTCTGAGCCGCAATAAGCACACTGTTCTTTTTTGATTCTTCCATAATTTTCAAAAACTGAAACTAGTGGGAGTGAGCTTCTCTTCAAACTTGTACTTTGTGAACACGTGAACTTTGCTCTCTTCCTCTCTACTTGAAAACGTGTAATATATAGTGACTTTTTATATGTGAATATGTGTTATCTAATACGAAACTATAAGTCATATCTTTTTTTCTTTCTTCATTTGTTTTAAATTTACCTTATATATATATATATACAAACACATGAAATTCAAATAGGAATTGTAGTGCTGTTACCGCCCATACACTTCATTATTATCTTTTATCAAATAGGAATTGTAAATACTGAACTTACCTTGCATGTGCCATGTCTCGTTCCTTCATCAATTGTGTCTTTTTCATTGCGTAGTTGTAGGGATTTGTTTGGAATCTTTCTTTCTCTTTAATGATCTATCAAAGAATACGTTTAAAAATGATTAATACACACATACGGAAAAACGAAGATTACATTATTAAAGAGATGTACTGAAAAATACTACACTAGGGTGTATTAATATTCTTCCACTAAAAATATTGTCGACTGAAATATACTCATTACGTATAGGCCAATAAACACATGTGCATGTTCTTACACATTAGATAATATTCACTTGCAAGAAGTTCCTTGTTTTGCCTCTTTCGCTTTTCACTTGAAAAATGAGGACTCGAAGTAAGCGAACAAACATTTTCTGAATCACCTACAGTTCATGTAATTTTCCCTTAGCTTTAACCCTCAACAAACTGTGATTTATTCGAAGAACACTTTCGTCTGATTGCAAACACGTAGACACAGGCTAGAGGCTACACTGGTGCATTCCAAATTGATGTATCAGCCTAAACTCAGTCTTGGCAACCTGCCCTTTAAGTTCACAATCGTGGGGTACGCTAATTTACATGACGACACTCGATTTAGGAACAAATTTCATGAAAGTAATTACATGGAGACACTAGTGTGTACTGTAGTTTCACAGCTAAAATTGATGCTCACGTTATTGCAGCAACGACATTAGTGGCAGAGATTTTACTGCTGACTTTCAAAAAGGAAAAAGACTAGGCCATAAATAATAAGAACACATTTTGGATTTTCTGCTACCTTATTGAAGGAAATCTCTACAGAAGATCCCAAAAGTTACCATAATCATTAGAGAATGACGCTGAAACAAGTTCAATTTTTGGCTTTTGGGAGTGGAAAACAAGATACGCGTGAAGCTTTATCACCAGAGGTGAAATTACAAATTATACAGTGACTCATACTCATCTCGACACTTTTTGTACCTGTCCCAAAAAACACAATTTCAAAATTTATTCCAGAGGTCTGTGATGCCATTTACGCTGCAACATGTGCTGGCATAGTTACACTGTGACATTGCTGCCACTGTCATTACATAAAGCAATAGATTGCCTGCGGACATGTAGAGGAACAGTTGTGACTGCACACTATGATAAGAGTCCAAAAACGGTGTTTGACTTAATAACTGTCGTTTTTTTTTCTTCTGCTAACTAAGGTAAACGTACCAGTAATGGACAGTGTACCACTAATGGACACTTGAAGAGAAAAGTTGTAAAATACGATTTTCCTAAGGGCGTAATCACTTCACCGTCATGTGAAAATTTAATATAGTATGTTCTGATGTCACTGAATCTTATTCGTTCGCCATTGGTTTCATCTGATATTTCTGACATGATGTCGAAGTTAGGTCCATGGTTGCACCTACTCTTCTATGCATTTTGTTAAGTAAGTGATTAGGGCGAGAGCTTTGGTTTTTTTATTCATGAAATGACAATAACGATTACTTTTGTTCTGCATTATTATTGATTACAAAATGTCTCGGTTCCAAGTATTTAAATGACCAAACCAATTATAACTTGGATCTGTTATGCACAGCAGGGGGTGTCCATTACTGGTACGGCAAAGTCAGTTTTTGTCCAGTTATGGACACTAACTATTCATTACTGAGTTGAAATCAAAATCCTTGATTGATTGAGTTATTATTAACGTCCAAGAATGAGACTTACAGTTTAGGTAAAGTGGGCTCTCAGCCACTCCGTTCAATAGCTCTCAGGGAAAATTGAACTCATGAACATGCGCGCAGAAAATGAGCGCGCTAAGCTCTCCGCAACTCGGACAGGGTAGGAAAAAGGAAGCGGTAAGGAGTCAGACAGATTTACGTTGAAGGTGCCATTAGGACATTTGCCCGTTATGACTGAGGTAAAAAATGATCACTCAGTAGAATTCCATGAAACAATCAGATAATCGAAGAACAGCATTAAACATATAATTATGTTTTCTACTTATATTCGAAACATCAGCAATGATTATTTAAATTATTTTGAGTTAAATAGTATGTTCATTACTGGAACATCCAGGTTTTTTCGTATCCATCACTGGTACAAAAGCAATGTCAGATAAAAAGCGTGATTTCCTCTCAAATAGTGTATGGTGATGGAAGTACTGGGTAGAAATCACTAGAAGAAAGCATGGAGAACATGTAACGTTCTAATTTGTTCAATACATTTAAACTGTGAGTTAAAAATTATAACGGTGAAAAGTGTGCTTAAACAGGGTTCCCACTCATTTGCCAAGATCAAATTGCCTGACTTTTCCAGGTCACTACTCAGAAATTTCCAGGTACCCCATTTTGTATATATATCATATTTCCATGGGAAAATAAAGATCATAGTTGCATGAAAATAAAGATACATCAAAATATTTCACTGTATTCTTTTCTTAAATTGCTTCATGTTTGGCACATTAGCCTCCAAGTAATTTCAAAAACGATCTAACATTAAATGCCTGCTGTAGCTAAATGAACTTCAAACAATATGCTATCAAATTCCCTGACTTTTTAGTGCTAAGCTGGATTCCCCGACTATTCCAGGTTTTCCAGCTGAGTGGGAACTCTGTTAAAGTGTCCATTACTGGTGCGTTTACCTTATTCTGTCCTTTTTGCACACACAAGAGACTGAATGTCAAATATTAGAATGTTGTTTTACTTTCACCGAATACACTGGGTTATACGGTGGGTCACGGTGGCTCAGTTGGTAGAGCGCTCACTTCTGGTGCTAGGGGTCGTCGGATCGATCCCTGCTCATGCCATGTGGGCTTTGTGGTGGACAAACACCGTGTGCGTGGGTATTCTCGGGGTGCTCCCGTTTCCCCCCACTTTCTTCATTCCACCAATTCATCCCATCCTCATCCATACGGCCTGAGCCATAGTTGCCTAAAGGCCTTAAAATAAAAATTCAATTACTGGGTTATACACAGAGAAGAACAAGAGATCTCACGACTTCCAATTATTTAATCTTAATCATCATGGACTGTTCTTGGCTGATTTTGTTGGAAACCACTCTTCGAAAGTTGCGAAAGATCTACATTTTATCAAGACATATGGTACTTGGTACCATACTTGTTTACTTCAATCACCTGGTGACATCACATGCACACGAACCATCAGGTAACTTGAGGCCTCCTTCCTGTCCTCCGTCTACTGTCACATGACGTGTCAAAGGATGTTTACTTCTATTTATTTTATAGATGGGTGAAACAAGGTGCGATCAAAACATATATATTTACAACCTACTTCACTGCATTAATGACCGAGCAGTGAGTTACACACACACACACGGTTACTACCACCTACGTTTGTTAGTATAATGTACGAATGGCCGAAACGGGAAAGGAAGCTGATCAGACCATTCCTCTACGGTATCATTCAAGCATTAGTTACTTAAAGCTTGACAGAAAATACGTAAAGATATCGTGGAAGGTTTTGGATTCAATTCCTAGAGCTGTTCAATAAGAGCAACAAATGAACACCTTGCATAAAGACCGAAAATAAATAATAAAAATACGAAAAAAGATCATGTATAACTTGGCTAATACTATCATTATTCAAAACTTTCAACGTACTAGAATTGATTTACAAAATTACTTACCTTTTCTACATCCTCTTCCTTAAATTCGTAGTGTAAAGCTTCCTGAATGTCCTTCAATTTCTGGTTCATTTCGTCGAGTGTTGGCAAGGAAATTCCCTGTAACATGCAACTTTCTTTCCATTTGGAAAACTCATTATCTGTGAATTCTTGATTGCTTACGAACTCTAACCTAAATACACGTTCCTGAGCAGCATGCCTGGAAATAAGGTGTTTAGAGAACGAAATACATATATTACGAAGTAAAAGGAAATATTACATGATCACTAAAGTTAAACAAATTATACAACACTACTCAACTTGATGGCCACTTCCTTGTATCAAGATTTACCTTATATCGGACTTGTCATTGCATGCTTTTGTATGGGCTCCTACAAAACATACAATTTTTCTAATTTTCAGAACAAAAATTTATCTTGCGCTAATGCAGTTTACATTTTTTTTTTTTTTGTAAGCAAACTTTCACTTGTTATAATATGTAGCTTAAATTAATTATGGTCGTTCTCTTAACGGAAAACAGCTACTGTAACTGCTTTCCGTTAAGAGAACAAACATAATTAATTTAAGATGCGTATTATAAAATATATTTATCAAGAAAATTGAACTCAAAATATACAGAACGGTTATTCTGCCAATAATATTTTATGGTAATGGAAGTTGGAGTACGACCCTACCAACCATATATATGAATGTGTTTGAAAATAAGGATTTGAGAAAGATATACGGGCCGAAACGGATCAAGATGTATGGAGAATGTAGGAGACTGCATAATGAAGAATTCCACAAACTGTATGTTCCACTAGATTTTATAATAATGAAATCACGACGTCTAAGATGGGCAGGCCATGTAGCTCGGATGGAAAGAGGCCGTTGAGAAGACCAGGAAGTCGTTGAGAGGACAATATTACAAGAGATCTTTGAGAGGTAGGTGTTCGTGATGAAAACTGGGTTCATGCTGCCCAAGATAGAAGTCAATGGCGAACGTTTGTTATGCGGCGATAAACTTGCGCAAGTCAAAGAGTTAGTTAATTTATTATAAAATATATTCGTTCATCATTTCTTCAATATCATTTCAAAGTGATGAATGATTATTGTTTGGCATACAAATTAACAACAACTACTGGTTGTCTAGAGCAGTTGCTCCCAACCTTTTGTTGTTTCGCACACCTAAGGCCTTCCTATGGGAATCTATTAAGTACATAATAGACGGAAGGAATAATTTCAGAGACCTCGTCCTTTCCACAGCATTCCGTGAATAATGGAATGAATCAGTGTATTTTAATATTCTGCTCTCAGAGACATACTACCTAACTGAATGCCTTTAGGATTGACTCCGAGGGCCTCTTCAAAATGGTTTTTCTCTTATTTTATATAAAATATATGAAGTTAAGAAGTAGGTCTGACAATTTTACGTAATAAGTAATAGGAGCAAACTATTGCAAGGTGTAGTTTAAAGAACGCTAGTTGTTTCAAGCATTACTATACAAAAATACGAAGAGAAATACAACGAGTTAAAAGTATAAACTCACACTCAGAGCATCGCATTTATTTAACTCACTCACTCTATGGCTTACGAAACTCGCAAGTTCATCGCTACGTAACAAACTTTCGTCATAGGATTCTATCATTTAAACAAACAAAAAATTACACTCTCTCTCTTTTCTTTTAAGTATATTAAAATGGAAAATGAAATTTGCTACCGATTGAATTAATACTACACCTCACTTGAGGCACAGAAAAATCTGATCAAGGAGCAATCCATGAATTTCAAGGAAATTAGCCACAGCACAAAACAATAAATTTAAAAAACGGGTATTTGTGCAATTTCAAATATTCCCATTGTGCTATAGGTAAGAAAATAAATTTGTTAAAAGAGACGAGAAAAGTAATTTAAACACAGATATTTCTGTAAGTATGATCGATCAAGGTAAAAGTAAATGATGTAATGAGGTTCTCCAAAGAAAAAAAAAAACTCTCTAAATACGAGTATAAAGACACTAACTCGGCTTGAAAGATGTTACTTATTCACGGGAACCTCTCTCCTCTACACAAACTTTCTACTAAGGCATCTACGTGATGACTTGGATTACTAAAAGACAACTCCGCAAACGGATTTGTAAAATTTCACAATTATATCTATGAAGAACGTGAATGTGTTGAGATTTCCAATATACAATAATTTGAAAGAGTTTCTTCTTATAAAACTTTCTTTTTTCTAGCACTTTCTTCCTTCGTGCTTATTTATTTAATATTCGCTGGCGTGTGCCAGTCAGAAAGAGCACGATGCTGTGATTCAAAATATTTGGGCCATTATATCGTATGACCAAAATATTTGGGCCAATGTGGACATTGTATAAACAATAACATACATGTTTATAGAACAAACATGTGGTTATGTAATGTAAGTAAACAAATCATACATACACATTGGAGCAGACGACCGTCAACTCCTCAAACTAACACTAGATGGAGCAAATAACGGAAGATAGAGGGAGCTGGAGTCAAGTAGGAGAAACAAGAGGAACCACCCCTACATACACCTTTAAAAAGGACCTGCACAGAGCAAGAGCCATCACTCGCTCCCCCCCCCCCCCCGAGAGTAGCCGACTCCTCTCCTTCAACCGTTCGCAGTTTGCTAAGAAACTGGAACACCTAGTACGTAGTTCGCTACGGAACTGGTACTATCCTGCACAGGTAGTTCGCCAAGGAACTGGTACAACCACCGGACACGTAATTCGCTAAGGAACTGGTGTCATCCGCACACGTAGTTCGCCAAGGAACTGGTACAACTTCCTGACACGCAGCTTGCTAAGCAACTGGTGTCATCCTATTCTCCATAATCTCTAACTGATCAATCTTAAGAATAAGACAACTTTGTAATCATTTATACTCCGATAACTGTAAACTGTATTCTTCGGGACGGTAATTTTATTAACTTTGTTCTTGTATATAAATAAAGGGTTGAGGGCTGAAAATCACTCCCGTGCATCTTTGACTTTTCCAATTCAAAACTAAAGGGATCATTACGATATTATGATTTTTAAAAAATGACACGTAAGTATCGTCCATTATAAATACAGTCTTCTGTGCGCCACAATTAAATTATTGAAATTATTTGTAACCAACATCTTTATTCAAAATTCTTCATTTAAGCGGGCGAGGTTCAGCCTATGGCTGTTCTACCACCTCTACAGATTTACATGTACAGGAACATCACAAGCACAACAGAAAGGCAGCAACGTTTCGCAAAGCCTTTTCACATGATAGGAGAGAATGATGAAAATGGAAAGAGACGACTGGTACTAAGGAATCGCCATGTTGCTCACTCTGAGAAATGAATTTTTCCTAAAAAATTCTGAACGAAGAGAACTAATTAACGTAAACAGCAAAAATCAATTCTATTCCCGACAGTACCAGGCACCAAACACTTACAAAAAGAACTCATTTAACTTCTTCGCCCATTAACGCTTTTTATGACTACTACCTTTCTCTTTGATGTAAAGTTGTATTTAATTTTGAATGAAAATTACTTATTTGGGAAGGACACTGTGAACCGTACACCAATGGAGTTGCTCAGTGGGAAAACGGCATATTCCATCTCAAAGTACTTTCTCTTTTTAGATACTTAGGTACTTAGCTGTTTTTCAACCGAGGCTCAATGGTGCGAAAATTCGGCAAATAAGATGTTCGGATCGCTGTCAATTCAATTGTTAAAATAAATTTCAATTTTATTACCTTAACTTCAGTCCTTTATTCGTTCTTGTACTTCCTAGACTGTAAATTTTGGCTGTTTCACAAATACCAACAATTTCCGCAACCTAAGAAGAAAAATGGCAAAATGTATTAAAACATCTCGGATATCAACACATGACATAGCACAACTTATACAATGTACATAAACAAAATACTAACGCACTTATAATTAGCAAATAACAACATGAGATATTAATTCTCTACCCATTTCGAAGACTGCTATAAAATGGACAATGACGGGTAGTGAAGAAACGCAATGTTAACATGTTGTATGTGAGCTTAATGTATAAACTTTAGCTAGTTCATCGTTCAGCTAAATTTACATATATCATCTCTTGACATTTGTTGCAATGTTGGACTTTATCAATGTTACGACTTTATCTTCAACCATGAACGTTTTGGCGTTCTTTCAGCTTTCACTCTCTTCTCACGGAAAAATGCATATATCTATGAATGTTATCCTTATCACAAGATACTGGCATTACCTTATTTTGAACATGAGTTTCGCGTACATGTAAAACTGCCTTGCTTATGGCACAACAATAATCAACCAAAGTTATCGTTATTGTTTTCTACGCGTAAATTTGTCTACAATTAATTACATCTTCAAACTCCAATATCTGCACCAAGAGTGAGTAGAATTTAATGTCGTATTCATTTATACGTGCATTTTATGGAGACTGATGGAAATGCAGCAAGATAAACTAAAGAACGAATATTAATAAATGTGTTTTACACATGGAGAACGACTAAAAATACGAACCTAAATATATAGTAATCTTTGTTGCCCTCTTGTAATAATAATAATAATAAAAAATCAAGTGAGAAAGGGTACCTTTTTTCATTAAAAGAAATATTGTGCAATGAGTTTAACTTCTAAATCACCTTGTTTTGCATTTCAACTGTTCTACAACTCTTGCCAGGTCATAAGGCATTGAATTATATGTCAATAATAATAATAAATGTGTGTATGTACATATTTATGCACACATTTAAAAAAAAAAAAAAAGATGTCTTCACCTGAGGATCGTTTCTAGTATGAGACCAAAAAAATTCTTAATAAATAAATATCATCGCAACTGAGGACTAAGCTACACGTAAGTAAAGTATTAATTTATATTTTTAGCCTCTAAACGAAAAAAAAGGACGTTATTTAAAAAACAAAAGTTTGCTTACCCTGTAAACAGGTTTTCCATTATTGCTACCGATCCCAATCCTTACGAAACATCCTTGCGCGACTCGAGGGAAGAAAGGCAAATGAACGAACCTGAAAAAAAAAAAGAACAGAATCGTTACTTTCCATTACATCCTTCCACACTGTTATACTTTATATATCACGCCTAACTGAAAGAACGACACATATATTTTTGAACAGTTATAAAACACGCTCATACACTGAATCCACTCAGTAACACAATGGGGGCAATGGGAGTTATTATGAAACAACAAATACATTTTTTGTTAGAACTTCGTCATTATTCAAAACAGAAAAAAAAAATGTAATTTGAATTAACCTCAAATTCAAATGCGATTTGCTCCCGTATTCAAATTAATACAAAAATAAACAGACGTGGAGAGAAAATAAGAACCGTGTTTCACAATAGCTCCTAGATTGAGACTATTAGGAAACATCTTTCGGCCTGTTGTGAAACATCCATAGTAACTACAGAAGCACAAACCCGAAAAAAGATCATGAAATTCTAAAACAGAATGAGGCTTCAACTGTCATCTGTACAAGTGTAAGAAAAAGTCGGTACAGTAGTTCCTGAATGATACACTATTTCAAATGGAAAACAGAAAAAGACTAGGAAAGGTAACATAATTATGAAAGGGATGTACGTAGGACTTGCGTCGAACAAGCAAAGTTACAAAAATCAGCTACAACAGAATAGATTTTACTGAAGATTATGAGGGTAAACATAAAATATGTGAAACAGAGATGATATGTAACAACTGACAAAGAAAGGACTATTTAACATGGTTTAAATATGTATTCTACATAAAAATTGAAGTCTCTTTAATAAAATTTTACCTTGTACCCTTCTGAGCACTAGGATCCTATCTGTCACTAGCTGTTGCTCAGTCATCTTTTGAGATATTGTTAAAAATATTCGCAACACTTGGGGTTCTAATATAATGCAAATATGAAACAGAACTTAGTGCTACGAATATGACGAACTATAATTTAAACTTAATACTAAGTAATACTAGGCAGTCACGTTTTCCTGGTTTCACAATAGCCCCAGAGTAACGGGGATTTCTTTAACGGCTTTCGCTGTTTCTTAATCATTTTACAATGACTATACAGCTACAGTCACCAATGCATAACAAATATACATACATTTTTGTTGCGATGTCATCTTCTACATTAGTTTTCGAATCTCCTACATTCTTTTTCATAAACACCAACTTATTGTTTGATGAAAATATAGCAGTTACGAGTTAATGGATCAGGCGCTCTAGTATAAAATATTTTGAACTTATCTGTCCTCAGTGCATAAGGTAAACTATTTTTTGACTGTCATTACAGCTTCGGAAAATCTGATCTTCATTATATAATTTAACACGAATGTTTTACATAAAAACTACATTTACAATTCAGTCAAGAAAGACAGAAAGAAAGAAAGAAAAGAATATACATGGAGAAACCATGCCATTATATGAACACTTAAAATGCATAATATTTAGTTAGTACTAAAGTTGACTATTTATCTGCGAGTTACTAGAGTAGATGAGAAAAGACGAAATAAGAACGAGAGTTGATCGGAGACTAATATTCATCTTTCGTCAACCAATAATAATGACAAAAAAGTGAAACTTTACATACTACTATTTATATAACGTTTCCCGCGTTTGTGCAAAATTACGCGGCATTCTAACAGACAACACAGCTGTAGTAATATCTTAAAATGGAGTCTGTGAATGACTCGCTGTACACGAGCTCCAATAGAAGTCTTGATTGCGAAGAAATAAATTATGATCAACATATACTAACGTGTGTATGCTATGTATAAAAGATGCATATGCCACAAATACTGGCATCACCGAGATTCATTCATTATTCGGGCTGGCGACTGTGACAGGAAGCCTAGAACACAGTCAACCGTGTCTTTACTTCCTGAAGTTTTTCAAGCGACCGACGATTCTGTTATCGATTGAACAACTTCCATATACAGCATACAACAGTTTAAAAAAGTTTACTACAGTTTATATACTCCTCCATCCTCAAGGTATTCACAGACACCATTTTAACAGATTGCTAAACCTGTGGTATATGTTAGAATACGGTACAATTCAGTACACAAACGCTGGAAACTTCAAATGTGTAGCATGTTAAATTTCACTTTTCTGTATTCTTGGCTGAAGGGAAAAAAAATTTGGCATCACTTTCTGAGCAGCCCTCGTACAGATTAAATACACCTGGTGCCCAGTGACTACCATGAAAAATATCTCTTTGGGATCACAAGTGTTTGGAAAAAATTGGTGATTATGATGAAACATAGTATTCGTGTATGTCTGGCTGTATTTCCAAATTTCTACTCATAAAGGCATGTTCACAAATTCACATGTTACCTTTTTTATTGAACCTACCTTGCACTAAATAAAGAGGTCACGAAAACGAGAAAAGCGGCAATGTGTGTGTCATTATGTTGACTACACAACACCCCGTTTAACAAAAGCTATCTGACAGACCAAGGCCCGATTTAGACTACAGTAGCACACGAAGTTCAGTTTTAGTCCAGACAGCGTAATTTCTATGCAAATAAACATATACTTCTTCATGACTAACAGACTTCTTCTAAATAATTTGTTAAAAATAAATATATTTTTAATAAATTTCAAATACAACAAAATCTTACATCAACATACAGTATAACCCTGGGAATCCGAAATTTCGGATAATCCGAACACTCCGAACGGAAATCAAGTTTTCTAATAATTTTGATATTTTGCCTCACCTGATAGGCTATTATTAGCCCGTGCTCTCAACACTCAAACTCAAGGTCACCAACCTTGCGTCTCCGTCTCACCCCTGCCATACAGTAGCAGCTCACGCGTCAAGACTTATTTATCCTATCACAATACGATAACCTATCTGGTACATTTATTGCGTAGTTTAAACATTTTTTCGGATAATCCAAATGTTACGGAATTCGAACAGGGATCAGCCCCAATTAGTTCGAATTACCGGGGTTCTACTGTACACAAATTCAAACTTTTTTTTACGTCTCTCACAACTCACTACCTAACGTTAAATTACCTTTCCAATTTGTGCCTTGACAATCGAATTTTATTCAACTGTTCTTTTGTCATTATAAATTCCACCTTCTTTGACTTCGCCCTGGAACTGGCAATCGACCTAAAGTGAAAGAGAATGAAAATAGATAATGACTTACTACAATACAACTTATGTAACAACTATGACAGCGGATATTTTTAAAAAAAAAAAAAAAAAAGAAGAAAAAGAATCTACATACGTGAAATTACGTACTAATACAGAAATTCACTTTAAAATGATAGAAACTAAGCTATGCTTGGCTATTTTGTTTTAATCTGTAGGTAATCAAGAAAATTAGTCCGATCCAAGTACTCAATTACTTTGAAATTAAGAGCTGGCTCTATTACCCGAGACAGAGTTATTTCTCCAGCACAATTGTAAGAACTTCCTATTTTATATATAACTAGTACAAAGGAAAGCCGGGAACGCAATTTAAGGTAAATTTTAGACATATGAACGAGAAAAAAGGATTACTTACAGCTTACTAACGCACTAGATCACATATATTCACATGTACACACAAAAAAGTCACTATATCTCGTGTATTCACACTTTTTCAAGTAGAGAGGAAGACAGCGAAGTTCACGAGTTCACAAAGATAAGATAAAATGAATTGTATGGGCGGTAACAGCACTATGGCTTACGCCCGTCCCGATACGGGGGAAGCCCCTTATCTTTGTCACGTCTAAAAATAGCTGTTAGCTAAAAGGATAAAACCATATAAAAGCTGAAGATCTAAGCTCTTCAGAAAAATAAAATCGTAGTAAAAACTAAAGATGTAGATGGTCTTTAGCATAAAAGGTAAAAACGTGAAGGCTGTAAATAGGCCTTCACAAAAATAAAATAATACTACATA
>JAGDQP010033377.1:0-20703 GCA_022664845.1 Lepisma saccharinum
CTGTACACATCGTTAAGAAAACGATTACTGTAGGAGGATGAGCTAATCTTTGAAAAATCCATACACTTAGGTTTACAGTTTGAGATTGTAGAATCGCAAAGTCGAGTAAATTCGAATCCATTAGGATCAAGTAGTATTCATTCTGTGCAGCCACAATCGACAACATCCAGATCTCAACATGTTAGAATTTATACTGGTAATAAGAATACTCAACAAAAACATATCAAATGTAATTCTTGTGGATACACTCATGAGCTAAATAGATGCCCAGCTTTCGGAAAGACCTGCTCATACTGTAAAAAGAAAAGTCAATTCAATTCGCAATGTTATGCAAAATAAAACGAAAATCTTAAGAACAAAAAGTAAAATTAGTTGAGAAAGAAGAAGATGCTCAAAGACAAAAAATTATTTGGAAGTAGGTATCTTTGTCGCTATTCTCTGGCTTTCATAATTTTAGGTAGAAAAGGTCTTAATATGTTCTTTCCCCATTGGAGGCAAAATATATTAAATGAAGTGGTTAAACCAATTGAAAATGATCTAGTAGCCAAACCAATTGAGAATAATCTGGAGGACACCTTCGCTTAGGACAATTTCTACTATTGGATGCATGACACAGAATTCATCGATGATGAATCGTTTGGAAGAAAATGTAAAATCTCTGTCTGAAGAAATGAAGTCTGGTGTTAGAAACTTAGAGAACATACAATCTCTTTTATTACGTACTGTCCCAGTGGAGAATATAAATGAAAAATCAGAAGAAACTCCTTCTATTAAACTAAGATAGGCTAAGCAATCTGAATTCGAAATTAAGATTTCAGAACCACAACAGTCAGTCGGAAATTCAAGTTTTTCTGTAAACAACTCATCGAACAATTCAACAAGGGCGTCTAGTCTTTCTCAAGAAGACAAGGAGAAAAGTGGTAATAAAGAAGAAAAATGAAAACTTGGTTTTTGAGTCTTTGTTATTTGAAGGCTCTGATTTTGCTGATAATAAAGTTAATTTGGAAGATGATAAGAAATCAGATTCTAAAACTGTAAATGGTGTATCGTACAATAGAGATGATATTGAACTGATTTTACACAAATCTTATGGAAATAGACTTAATTTCCATAGCAGATGCAATCATTGCATCATAGGCGAGTATTGTAAACGCTGTGGTAAGGATTGCTGCACATATATTGAAGATGTTCTAACTTGAAGTAAACTAATCAAGTGTAATTTAGTTGTTTTTTTTTCTAAGGCGTGAATAATTTTGTTGATAGTGACTTCTTAACTGAATTAGAGTTCCAGGAATCGGAATCGTTTAATGTAGACACTAATGATCATGAGAAAGATAAGTCTAATTTTATACAAATGGTGAGCGGAATTAATTGAGTATACGCCTACATTGAAGTTATGAATATTTTATGAATTTGAAAACTTTGTTTACAGTGATGATATAAGATTCTGTTATCAGGAATCAACTGAAATGATTTTAATCCAGGTGATGTATTTTGATGATGATGGAACTTTTAAATCATAGCGGATACAAATTTCCTAATTATGTTTCTTGGTAAGGTAAGAATATATAAGGTGTTACTTCACAAGAGAAGGTGAGTTGATAAATTTGAAGCAATTAACTATTTTATTAGCAAACTAAGGAAACAAAATTACATAAACTAATTATCTATTTTTCACACCTAAAGGCAAATTTAGCTTTATGCATTGTCTAAGGTTGTTGATATTGTTTCCTATGTTTTTTTATTGCTTGAAAGACATGCTTAGTTTCTTTATGATATATAATTACGTGGGGTAAAATAGTGATTCTCTGGATTATTGAAAAATCCGAATGGAATATGAGTGCTGTTAGAGGGTAACAGGCTATAAATGCTGTTATATGCTTCAGAAGGCAAACTTCATAAATGTATTTTTATATGTAAAAGATCATATGAAAGAATAGTACATATACAATAATGTGGTAATGTATGATTTTAGCAATCTATGGTTGAGACATCAGATTCTCTTATTAAATGCTTCCTTATGACATTATCTTTAATTTGATGAATTTTCAGCATGTTTCGTTCTAAGATATTATTAAACACTCGGCTGCTCTTTCGATACTCCCCCGATATTAAGAATTAGACAGTTACAATATTTCATCTCTCATACATATTCCCTATAACACCTCAAATATAAAGGGGATTGCATTCAACAAACATGAAACAGAATAAAACATAACTATATTGTAACACTAATTATTGAAAGGAACACTTGTAAGTCATTTATACTCGTGCATCCGTATCACTTTTCTATTAACTTAATACCAAGATTGTAGTTAAAAATATTATTCTTCGAAATTGTCCAGTTTGTGAGGAACTTACAGAAATTGATGAGATGACCCTCATCATGGATTGAGCTCATTTAATGATAATAGATGAAGCAGCTCGTAAGAAAAGTATTTAGGCAAGGAACATGAACACACCGTGGAAATTGTAGGCGAAATATTGATCGACGCATTGCACGACTATATGGAAGAACATTTACAGCGAAACCATTACAGTTACGTCAGAATCCAGCAACTGGCTCGTGAAGAAATATTGTTTGTCAGGTTAGTGGTTTGGAAGGATGGTATCACTTCTCATTAAACGTTTCTTCGTGTGTCAAAAAATTGAAATTTGTGTTTGCTTAATCTCGTTTAAAAATATTTTATTTGAGTGTTTCCCTATGATGTTCATTATCCACAAAAATGAAACAAAAGTCGGAAGTACATAATTTCCCGTAAATAATATGTTGATACAAAGCTAATACGGTTGAAGTAATACGGTTGCAAGAGTATAGATAACTCATATGTGCACCTTCAAAAACAACATATATATTGCTATTGAATTTTTCCATCAGGTGTAAAAAGTCATCTATTTTTATAACTTAGTTCGTAAATCATTCATTCAGGAGTCAGAAACACTTAACATTCTTCCACCGAACTCAGTAGTTGGCAAGACAAAGTATCAACAGAGAGCAGCGTAAACTGTGAGATATTCGAACTGAACTACTTTCAACTCTCATCATCCAATTTGTTTGTAATAACACTATAAATGATTTCGTAGAAAGAAAGAGTCATCTATGAACAGTAGGCAATACAAACACAATCATTTAGCGAAACGTACAACAAGTAAAACACACTAGTTCATCTACTCTTAGCTAATGTAATACAGGCCATAGATGCATTCTAAGCGCTGTAATTTGTCAGGGTTGCCAAACGATTAAAAATTCTAGATTTCAGATTTGTTACCGATAGATGTATCCACATTGATTTATACGAAATTTGACATGTGCATTAGGAGCTGTGATAGTTCATGTGGGTATTACCCGTGCTGCAGTTATGTGTTTTGCCAACCAATTGAATAAAAGTTTTAATTGCTTCCATATCGTTGAACGTGTTAGGACAAAACTTTGTATTTACACACCGGGACGCGTCATAGAGGCACTTCAGTCCTCACAGTTGACAGTGTTACCAATTAATTTTAAAAATTAAATATTTACAGCTTCCATACAGTTATACGTATTAGCACCAAACTTTGAGTATAGTACATATTCGACACGATCGAAACATACTATGTTTGTTCCCTGTACACAAGCACCCATTTGTCATTAAAATATTCAAATGCCCGCATACTGTTAAGTGCCGATAGCTATACTACAATTAAAAGCGCACGAGTGGAGCCACGAGACGTGGTTAGGTTATGACATGCTTTGAAATAATATTCTCAGAGCGCTATTGCAACAGACACATTATGAGAAACATATGTGTAGTTGCTTATTTACAAGAGTATTCATTATGCATTCGTACAACTCTTTTCAAATATGTAAATAACCTAAAATATATTTGTTACACTGTCTTAATCTGTACAAATTTTCACAGTATTGGACAATTCCTACAGCCCGGAGCATAAGAGAGCAATGCCCCTGTGTTTTTATAGAGAAACACAATGTACTAGTGAACGCAAACATATATCTCTGCCCTTGATTAGAAGCAGGTTATTTCCCATTATTTTGAGCTACAGATAATTTTTGCTGACGGTGATTATGATCAAAAACAGGTATCTTTCTTGAAGAATACCGTAATTAGAAATGAACGTATATGGAATGAGAGCATATTCGAAGTTGTATTATCTCTAGGAACTTAAATTATTCCTGTAATTCAAAATATTTCTTCAATTACCTGGAGGTTTATTAGTAGTTTATTACAAACTATACCAAATAACCTTAGTTCATAATGTCCTTAGTTAATTCCTTATGTTTGGTAGGATGAAGATACAAGATGTATTGTAACGTGGCAGAGAATGCATAAATATTTTTTTATTTGTCTTGTAAGGCTGCAGGAAAACAAAGGAATAGTAAATTGAGATGAATGTGTGAAAGCTTAACTCCAATACTGCTGATACCATTGATTATCTGGAGCGTAAGTATTAAATACTTACTGTGTGAAAAACAAAACTACATTTTGAAGAGAAAAAAAGCACATGCAAAAGAACCATTTTTTACTGAAAAAATTAACAAAAAAACCGTTTTGTTTACAACACTAGACCGGCTATACAAAGAACTCTGTGTTTGTCAAGTTGTTAGTGTTGCCAAATAATTTCAAAAATTCAATATTTTAAATGGTTTCCATACCATTTTACGTATATATAATAAATACTTCATGTATGTACTGGAACAGTTTTACCAACCCATTTGTAAATCATCTGCAACCGAATGTTACCAACATATTTTAATCATCCCGCACGAAAGGGCGGTCATTCAGCTAGTATAATGTATTTCGAAAATATTTGAAATAAACAAAAGGAAGAAAAAAGGAAAGGGAAATAAGAATGAAAGGAATGTGTTCAAAAATATGTTAAAAATATACAAACGAAAAGATCAAAGACAAAGAAATTGAGTGAAAAGGAAACAAGGAGCGACAACAAAAGACAAAATAGTAAAGAAGTGAAGAAGGGGAGAAAGAAAGAATGAGAGGAAAGTAGTAAATAAATAAATAAAGTAACAAGAACATAAAGATGAATGAAAGTAAACTACGAAGGAAAGAGAGAAAGTGAGGAAGGAAGAAACAAAGATTATTGTAGCAATTTAAAATGTAAACATTGCGATCATTACTTAATATGCTGTCTGTGCATTTCACAAATTAGTTCTTGAGCATGATAAAACACAAATCACTTTGATATTGGAAGACTTTGGTAGTCTCCATGTCCCAGACTACAAAAGTAGCAGATATTTGTAATGAGGTTGTTTTGTAAACAACCTGGGAACCGTGAACACAGAGGGCCAAAATTAAGTTACTTATACATAAAGGAGAGTAATTGAAGTAATTCTTCTAATTTTTAACAATAAAAAACCGCCAATAATTAGAAATAAAACCATGTAGATTACTGTTAGTTACCAGGAATTCCAGGGGTTTCTATAGTATTTCCTGAGATAGAAAATTTTCGAAAACATCTTAATGTAGTTATTAAGTGAGAAGTTACTCTTCAAATGATTAAAAATCGCGAGTAATTTTGGTCAAAATGTAGTTAAATTGCCGTAATTCTGACAAGCCACGTAAATTACAGATCTTTTTTCTGTAATTTTGACTTTTGTATTCTTGCTTATCTTTCACTGAGAAAACATCTTATAAAATTTCTGAGGTTTAAAATTTATGAAACTTCGGTAGATAGTGTTAGCTAGTAAAATTATTAAATCTCGAAACCTGCTGATTTTAATCTAGTTTTCTTCCATAAATATTACTTTGCTTTTTTAAAGAGTTGCATCATTTTCTCAGACAATTCTAATAAGGCAGATCTGCCCGAACCTCTGCACACTAAAAAAAAACTTCAAAGTTCCATATGTTATTTTGTAATCAGAAGGAAATCTGCCGTCAATTTATATAAACTTACCAAGTTTACTACCTTATGTGATCATTGTAATACTAAAAATAACTTTATTTATCAAGTTTGTGAAAATTAAAACC
The DNA here is from genome assembly GCA_022664845.1 of Lepisma saccharinum. NCBI lineage: Eukaryota > Metazoa > Arthropoda > Insecta > Zygentoma > Lepismatidae > Lepisma > Lepisma saccharinum. The sequence goes on from JAGDQP010033377.1 coordinate 5,982, forward strand.
TGGAGAGAAGAATTACTTAAGATAATCTTAGAGCTAGTAATAAATAATAAAGCATGAATTAAATATCCATTAGAATCAATGCTCAGAGACAATAGGTTTAGATCACAAAAATGTAGGAAATACAGAATGGTTTTGGTGTAACTACGATGGTTATCTAATTTGTTGCACTATAAATATTGCACTGGCTTGGCAGAAACTGACCAGATGCTCACTCTGGGATTTTGACCAAACTTGGCAGATATGTAATCCAATAGTGACCTACAAAATTTGGGTTGAGGATGAAGAACTGGGGCAAAGATAAGCCACTTTCGCTTTTTACATGTGAAGTCAATGGGAGCGTTTCTACGAGGAATTGTCACCAAGTTTGATGAGAATTCGTACGTAGGTACAGTGCCTAACTAAACCTTGAAAGTTAAAATTATAGTTTCTATGGTCAACAAATAACGACAAGGGGACGCGAGAAAGATGTAACGTAGATGCAAGAAAATCGATAACAGAGAAAACAAAACGCCTTTTCATTTACAAACTGTTAAATATATTGAAAGTAAATAACTATTAATGGATACTGAACAGGAGCGAATACATGCTGGAGGGTATAACGACAATGACCGACTTCTTGAAAGCGGCCATCTTGATTGTGCTTCATTTTCTTAAAATTAGTAAGTGTGTCAAGTGATATATCAACCTGTGCTGGAATGTTCCAAGACAGTCCGTGACAAAGTTGTTTTTGGCATAACTGTAATCCTCTATGACAAAATGGAATGTGATGACGTGGAGAACGTGTGAGACAAATGATGAGAAACCGTTTCCTGTTGAAACAGTTGAACTAACGAAATCAAAACGGTTACATTAGAGGTTATCGCTATGTTCGGAAATATTTTTATGCCCGTTTTTTTCTCGTTGCTTCAACTGTTTCAATAGGAAATGTTTTCTCATCATTCGTCTCACACATTCTCCAGGTCAATTTCACGTGTCATTTTGTTGTACAGGATTAGAGTTATGCGCAAACTAACTTCATCACAACATTCCAGCTCAGATTGATATATCACTTGACACACTTGATCAAGATGACGGACATTGTTGTTAAATCCTCCACCATGTATTGCCTCCTGTCCAGTATCCATTAATAGGCATTTGCTTTCAATATATTTAACAGTTTCTAAAAGAAAAAGCATTTTTTTTTATTTTGTTATTGTTTTACTTGCTCTCTACGTCCCATCTTTATCGGATCGCCTTATCGTTATTTGTGGACCATAGAAATTTTAATGTGGGTTCTGAATATTTACCTAAACATTGTACGTACCTATGTACGAATTTTCATCAAAATCGGACTATGTAGATTGGTGAGTGTCCCTCGATTTTCCATATAAAAATTGAAGTAGTATACTGCCCTTGCACGTCAAATAAAGATTTGCTTGTAACAGACGGACTATGAATATTCTCTTCACGTATGATACTTTGTTAGAAAGGTCTTTCAAAGAGCTATCTGAGGACGCTCTTATTTCCTCAATTTGTCCCAGAATGGACAAAGAACCTTCTTTTCCTGTTGTTTTTAATCAGAAGGTAAGTTTAATAAAAATCAAAACTACACTGCATTCTTTTTCTTATCAAAATATGTTTGTTCCTACATAATTTGGAATATTCGTGTTCAAATTAAACACACTTTTAAGATTATTCAACATTGTTTAATTTATCCAACACATAAGAGCACATACAACATGTAATAACGATGCAATAAAATGGATTAATTTTCCACATGTATAAAAGCAGTAGACACAAAATACTTTTAAAAGATCAACAAAATTTTATTTGCAAACAAATTTGTCTTTAAATCCTCGTTCATTAGTTCTTACTATAACTGGTTCATCTGGTTTATTACCCTTCTGAAGAACTCCGTAATTACCATAAGTTTCACCTTCTTCGTTTTCTTCATCAACTTGGACGACACTGCATTTTCACCATTAATAATATAATTTTTGGTAGTGGTAGAAGTAACAACAAGAAGTACTAGTACAAGCAGTAAAGGAAGTTGCAGAACTATGCAAAAAGTTGAAGTAATAAACATAGTACCCATAGTACTGTTGGAATCACTCATTCTTGAGTACTAGACGAAATATAGAACAAGTAGAAGTAGACTTCAAGAACAAGATGAAGGAAAAAGAGTAATTTGAAGTGGTTCTTTAGCCATTCAGTTGACAGTAGCAGTTTGAGCACCTAAATTTTGTAATACCGAGGAAATTTCTACAAAATAATGGCAACACACAAAATATCTGTTACATTTCAGGACAATTTTCAGTGTAAAATATATCAAACACTTGCGGTTGGCATTTGGATGATCTTCCACTGGATGTCATGAGAGGTCTTTGAAGTTTTAACATCAGAGGAAGCTAATTATTAATTACTTACTTGAATGTGAAAGAACAGTCGTAGTTTCTTCTACACACATGGACAAAACAGTTGCTTCAGTTTAAAGCACACATATTAATTTACTTATCACAATAATTGATGAGAAACCAATCAGTCATGTCATGTGACATCATCACCCATACTAATGGCTTCAGTCATCCGATGATCAATTACAATTCTTAAGCTGTAACCACAGAATTGTGTTCATTATAATGAAGAAAACATGTTTGAAAGTACTACGCTTCTGTCACCAAATTACAAGGTCTAGGTGACTTCACTGCACTCTACAATGACACATAAAACATGAAGAATCAGTAACACTTGATCTAGGCTCTACTCAAATCAAGGTTCTACTTATCGTTTTTGCACCACTAACGTAGATCCAATACATCCACTATCTAGGTTCATAATAACTCTCCTCAGTCTAATCACTGGGAAATGTGTCTTCTATCCATGGAGATAATGTCTAAACAACGGCTGTCTTCTTTCCTCACATTGAAATCATGTTTTTGTCTCGTTCTTTGTCGGATTCAAGAGAGCTACTAACATCTTATGACTTCCTTCGCAACATTGTTCTCATTCATTTTATTTATATATTTCACAACATTCACTTTCAAATTCAGCATTACCACTACTAATTGTGAAAAGCTAGTGGTAGTCGCTGTAATAAGAAAAACAGAAGCAGAAAGAATAATAGTAGTAGTAGTAAAGGAGAAATTAGTATAGGAAATAGAAGAGAAGTATTCCTCGTATTACCGTTGAAAAACATGTAATAGTACTAATAGAAGCGAAAGAAGGAGAAGACATTGTAGAAATAACAGAAGTGTACCCGTAGTATTATACTTAATAGTAATATTACTCGTAGTACTAGAGTGACAGGAAGAAACTTAAGAGATAGATAGCTAGAATGAGAGGACAGAGGAAGAGAAATTTAAAGAATTACTAAAGAAAGGATTGTTGTTGTGGTAGTGGCAATAGCAAGCACGGTAGTTCACACATACTTATAGATGATATAAGGAACTCATGATGAGAATGATCTAGGCTTTCCAAGATGCAATGGATTGGCTATCAGCATGGTCCAAAGCTTCAACGTAGCATGTCGAGAACGAAGGTAAACTTGTTTAGAATGATACTTCGCTAAGAGGTCGTCAAGAGGTGATACAAAAGGAAGAAGACCAGAACTTCCATTAGCCCAGGTTTTGTAAGAATCGGAGATTTAAATGTTGTACCTAAACTGTTGGAGCCAATAATAGGCGTTCATTGCGGCTTTCAGATTTTTCCAGTTCCATCCACTTTTGGTCTCCCAGTATTACCGCCAATCAAAGAGATGGCTTGTCTATCAAGTCAATCTGAAATGTTACGAGAAAAATACTTTACACACAAGATGAAATAAATAAATTTGTTAATTTAAAATGTTATATTTTATGTTTATGAGCTCAAAGGAATCTCTGGTGAAATCATATCATGAATGTAGGATGTGATACAAGGTGAGATAAAAGTTACTTTCACCAAAACTACATTTTTAAGTTTCAGGAACGGTAATAATGAATGTAAATGCATTTCTTATTGACACGATTTAAAACTGAAACATTTTCTCTTACAACTTTACCTAACACTGCATGAAGATGATCCACTCCAATATCTGGAGTTGTGCGATTGTTTGTTGTTGCGGTACGAAGTTGATTTTGATGTTTGGAAAAATCGTCTTACGGATCGATGGAAACTCAAGCGGTCGTGTAAACTGAGATAATTCAATTAACTGAGCAAGTGAAAACGTATATAAATTATTACGAAAATTTTACACACTTCTTTTGATACTGTTTTATGTTTCTTTTGTAGTGCAGCGATTGAGCTATTCCTGTTTGGAGGAACCGTTACCAGCAAAGGGTAACTTCAAACATTACACGAGGTGGCTATCCCAGAACTTGAAACTAATGCTAATTTGGCACTGATACAGTTGATATCAGCGTCTCACTATAGTATAGAAGTGTAACTCCTAAACACATTCTAGAAATGGAATAGCCAGAATGGGAACCCTGGTCATGGTACCTCAAACCTTGGTCATCTTTGCTTCTTAGTCTTATGAGAGATGATGGGTTTTGTTATTCAACCACCTGATCTGAATTACTTTCAGAACTTGGATAAGAATCTTACGTAATCTCTGAATCAGCGCCTAAACGATGTGAATTGCATATAGATAATCTTGGTTTCCGTTTCGAACAAAACCAGGAAAGGTAAGGAAATTGTTCACTGTTAAAATTTTGAAGCGAAATAAGCTTTGTCTCACCCTGTATTGTTCCACTTGCGTTATTGTCTTGGCAACGAAGTACTAATAGTAGTTTCTAATATCCTGTTATATGGACATTATACATACAAGTAATGTATTATTCTGTCAAAATTGAAATAACGCTCTCCGCAAACCTCACTTTGTCAGTTATAATCGCGAACTACTGAACGCAAACTTAACGTGGTTCACAGTATTCACACGCTGTGTAAGTCACTAACAACAAAACTGAAAGAGCTACTTCTCCTTTTTAAAGAAATAGAACTTCGAAATAAATTAAAACTGATTCTAGTGTTTCAAATTAAAAATAGTCTGTATCAAATACGCATAAAAGTCATAAATTCATTTTAAAAAGATGGTCACTTCGAATACTTATATTTCTTTGTTGTGGGACAGTAAACTAGACCTTCACCATTGAATGATACATGAAAGTTTTATTGAATTCAGTTCCGTCTTTTGTTGTCAGGGATTTTTTTTCAATGATGGGGAAACAGATTCAGATGACGTATTAAATTGCATAGTTTTATAAGACCTTTTGCGATGAACCGTTTCTCCTCCCTGGTTGTCGGTGAAAAGCGTCATCGAGTGTAGTGTTGAATTGCTGGGCGTTAATGCGTTCTGTGTTGGATTACGCCATTCTGTCGTTATCGTAAATAGTTATCAACTACGATAACATGACGCCAATAGTTGTAATGCAAGTCCTTTCAAACCGCACATATAAATATCTGCGGATAACAATGTTTTAATCCATATTTTTTCCCTCAAAGCCGTGATTATTCACAGAAAGACTATGCAACCGATGACTTATGGTGGTGCCGTGACTAATGAGTTAATGATGCCTTCTAACTATCACTTTTCTAGGGACAGGCATTGGAAATTTATCTAGCAGGCATGATTATGTCCGTCGGAGTTTGGTAAGGGTATAGTTGCGACCCTGACTTTGATGGAGGAAACTATAACATTATTTGTGACATAGGTAGAGAAAGAAAAAGTGAAAACATCATTCAGACAGTCGTTACTACCGGTAGAAGGTTTGAATCTCCAGAATGTGAATATAGAGCTCTGTACATTTCGATCGCTATTCGTTTTCATTTTTAAAGCATAGTCGAAGTTTGTTCTATTCAGGTCCTATTACAGGGGTGGTGATGGGTGGATTAATAATTCATTAATATGAAAGAAACACTCAGTGACCGAGTGTGAACCTGTATTGTAGGCTTTTACCTGACAACTTGACACTATCCCGAAGAGTTGATAGATTTTGCTATCACAGACTTCAAAGAGACGTTCAGAACAAAGAGACGCTGAAGTGGGAAGCAAACAAAGCTTTCTTTTATTGTTCTATGTTGTGTTCCTGAACTTGGAGTCTAAACTACAATTCTGAGCGGCAACCAAATCAGAATACTTTGTTCCCACTTTTTTACCATACGTGATTCATTGAATTGTTATTTATGTCCTAAAGAAGCTGGTGAGATTTCAAAGGCCAAATCTACAGCTTTTGGTAACGTGGACTCGGAACCACTTTGCTCAATGGATCTTCCGGGAAATAAACCCGTGACTACGAGCAAAGAAAGGGAGTGGCCACCCCGAGGTCTCTTATCATACGTGAAATGGAACCTTTTTAACATGATAAAAGCATATCAAACGCTATACGAGATAGATAAAGATCCATATTAAACCAAGGGAAGTTACAATAGCTTCCAGTTGATACTTTCCAATTCAAATCGTGAGCCAGATGACCTTGAGTGAAATTATGTCTAGTTCCTCAGCAGTACTTTCAAGCGAATGCTGGGATCGCACATTAAAATCATTACAAAGACCAAATCCTTTTCACTTCCTTACCTTAGCAGAAACTTAGCGTCAAAGCTAAGTTAGTGAAGACTTGGCTGCATGTAGGAAATAACAATGTTTTTAGAATGCATTCTCAACCATAACGCTATGAGATAATACTTGAGAACAATCAGGTAAGATCATGAGTAGAATAGCTGTCTATTTTGAACATGTTATGAGTGAGATATCGGAAGCAGGTTCTTATGTTTTGGGGGTATTGCAATTATCAGGGAGAGTTGGTAATGATATATTATGCATGAAGACACGACATATAGACACATAGTTTAATTTTTTTTATTTTTGAGGCCTTTAGGCAAATTTAACTCAAGGTGGTTAAAAGATGGGAGGAGGAAACGGGAGAACCCGGAGAAAACCCACGCATACTGTGTTTGTTCAACACAAAAGCCACATAGCATAAGCATGGATACAGACACATAGAAAGAACACAGTGAATAAAGGGACGACCTGCTGTAATTTATTGTTTAAAGGGTAGGAATCAAATATTGTTCTGAATGGAAACGTTGAGCTCCGGGTCTCACATTACATAATGTAACAAATATGTGCTGAACCATTCAACGTAAAGATCTTGATGAAAGCAATTTACTGTGTACTACGTAATTAATGCACTAGATATGTATGTAAAAAGGAGGTACATCCTGAAAACATGGTAACAAAACTACTCACACACACAAATTACTAAATTTTTTACTGTCCCCCCTTCCGCTAGAGAACTTTAAAATGAGGAGCCTGCTCTTTTGAACCACTTGAACACAGATACCATAGATCTAGCAGGACAGGAACAGAAAGTCCCATTGACTACGGCAAGAACACTCAGCTAATGAAGTATACTTAAATCACATTTTGTTATGACCATGCTGGCCGGAAGATTCGTAAGTTTTTTTTTTTTTTTACGGAAACTGCTTCCACAGATATATTGTATTTGTGGTGCAACATCAAACAACACGAATAACATGGAAAAGTCATTTAAATTTGAATTTGTTTGATGGACTTTAGACAACTATGATAAGGTGAAGATAGATGTTAGGATAGGATATGGGAAGGAAATCTGCCAGGACCTAGTTTAAGAGGTACTGCACCGGTATTAACCTGGATTGACTGACAAAAACCGTGGATATATAAGGTAGGAAGCTCGAAATAAACGTATAGTAAGGTGAATTTGGAATATCTAATATATTCTGCTGAATAAGGATATCGCATTAAGTAGCCATTTGTTTCTAGATTTTCCGCAAATCTTCTAACGTTTTTAGCACGTTATTTTCCTATTACATTCATATCCAACAAGATTTGTGACTAGCTTTTTCATTTCTGCCCCAATGTGTGCTGGAGATACATTTATCAGGATGTCACCCAAAATAATTTCGCAAACTTCGGGAAGTAATTATTCACGTCAACCGAAGGAAAACGTTCCTTTGAAGAAATTATGAAATATGCTTAATTTCGGAACTACAGACGTTTTATAGTTAGACGGCATCGTCACAAATCTACTTGGATTCTTGGATTGCATATAAGCAAGGATATGACAAGTTTAAAGACTAGCTACTTATTTATTTCTAAAAATAATTTAATCTTATAAAGGGTAAATATTAAATAACATATTTAAGATTTAAACAATATTGAACACTATAAGTCTGTTAATTTCAAAACTATAAACCTTAAACGAGTACCATACTCACAAGCATTCTCATGGTTTTCACAATAATCGCAACAATTGATTTATATAAAGAATATTTGTATTTATTTTGGCAATGACCATTGCTATATATATGTAATGCATTGTTTTGTAATATGTTTTAACAATACTAGAAGAACGATAAAAACTGTTAAGAAACAAGGCCAGAAAAATAAAAAAGACCAGAACGAAGGGTGTAATAGTTTTGAAAGGGAAAAGAGTGAAACGGAATAAAGAAATACAAAGTAAAATAAGAAGAGAAAACGAATAGGGAAAAACAAAACACAAAATGTAAAACAAAATTAAAAGGGCGAGGAAAGAAGAAAGAAAAACGAAACCAGGTAAGAATGAAACCAACAAAACAAGTAGAGAAGGAAAGAAATATAGACAAAAGTTAAATCAAGAGTGAAAGACAGAAGTAAAGTTTAAGTAAGAAAAGTAGTGAATCAAGAACTAAGAAAAGCAGAAAGAAAGAATGGCGAAACAAAGCGAATAAAGAAAGAAATTAAAAAACATTGAAAAAAGGAAGATGAAAAAGAAAACAAATAAAGACAAAAATGAATAAAGAAAGAAAAAAAGAATGCAAGAAATATGGTAAGATATGGACAATGAAGAGGAATAACGAAAGAAGAAAAGAATAAGATGATAGATGAAACACGGAGAAAAAAGTCACTGAACGTTCAGTTCCAGACGAACATGCCGAACGTATGACTATGGCAACTGAACATGTGGTACCTGCAGCCAAATTGTTTGGTAAGCACCTTTCCGGCACACTGTTTCACTATATGCATCCAGTACCAGGCACTTTAACTAAAAAATGGGTCCTACTTACCGCAAATGAACCTATCATCATAGTTCCTTCTTGAAATTAAAGTTAATTTGCTTGCTCGTCGCGTCTACTATCTATTGCAAGCGAAGTATTTGGTATCACGTGACTGCAAGGTAAGAGGAGTTGTCTCGTTGTGCGATGATTCAATAAACGAGTTGTGGAAGGGCAGATGTGTGTGTTTTAGTTTTCATTTGCATGTGGCTGGAGTATCGGCACATTACAAGCAGAAGTGGACGTTTCTCATATTGTTCCCGTGAATACAACTTGGATTGTGTTTTAAGGTTAATGTAAAGCAACGATCTCCAACAATAGATGACAGCACTACATCCATATATGTCTAATGAATTTTTATCGTTGCACGAAATTCCAATGCTGCTCCTACAGATTCAAGCCTAGGGAGTTCTAACTTTCAGGGAAGAATGTTCGTAACCAATTCAAGAGTTTGATCAATGCCGATTTTTTTATTTTCTTTCTTGTCATTGTTGAAAGAGCTACATTATTGTTGTGCATAACAACATCTATAAAAATGAACTTCTTTCAACAATGAAGAAAAACGGAAATAAAAATCGGCATTGATCGAACTCTTGAATTGGCTATGGACTTCCTTCCCTGAAAGTTTGAACGCTCTAAGCTTGAATTTGTAGGAGCAACATTGAAATTTCGAACAACGATAAAAATACATTAGACATATACGGAGGTAGTGCTGCCATCTTTTATTGGAGATTGTTCCTTTGCATTAACCATAATAACATGTTACGTTTTCTTTGAGCAAGTTTGAATTTGCCATAGTGAAAAAAATGGCAAAAATTAACTGCTTCAATGTTGTTAAAAAGCTCTACGAGGAGTTCAGAATACGGCTCATGAGACACCAATCAATGCTCATGAGATTGGATTGAAGTCTCAACTGGTGCAAATTATTGACGAGTGGGTATCTTTAAGTATATTGTGTATCGAGAAGACTACGGACTTGGATTTCAATGAATTGGAGCCTGAACTGGAAGACGGCAGACCACTTTGTTACGATAGTAGCAATGATTCGTCAACCAGAGGACGAAGCAGCATCGAGTTCCACATCCTATGCAAGTCCTCCAACAAAGGTACACAAAAAATTACCTTTAGAAACTAAAAAGAAAATTGTTGAATATTAGGAAAGTATTAAAAAGGGCCGTTGGAGAACTGCTTCAAAGCGTGATTTCGCTGTCACCAGTGAACGACAATTAAGACGATTTAAAAATGAAGTTACAGAGGCTGGAAATAGATTTGACAAACTAAATGAAATCGATCAACATACCTTTCATGAGTTTGTTAAAGCAAAATCTAAAACATTAATTGTGCATAATTCTGATTTAAAGGAATGGGTACTTTTAAAGCAAGCAGAAGTCAATGTAAATAAAACTTTACGGCATCTCCTCAGTGGATATGGAGATTAAAGAAAAACATACAATCATATCAAGGAAAATTACCAGATTCATAACCCATGGTTATTTTGCAGAAAGTAAAGATGTCAACCAAGGTGCGTGTGATTTTCTGTTTGCGAGGAAGCAGTATTTCGATAAATAACAACGTATACAAATTTATAACAATGATCAAAGTGGTTTTAATCTCGAACTTCTTTCCTAACGTACATTGGAATTTAAAGGGAGCAAAACAACAGAATCAATCGTCCAATCAAAATCATCCACAGCTCATTCATATACAATTATGCCCACTATTCCAGCAGCTGGGCAACTAATGAGTCCGATTTACATCGTGTTACCGGAAACCGGAGGAAACTTTCGTCCAAGATTGTTGGAATCATTGTTTACAGCTGACAACCTATACATTGCAGCTTCGTGGAGTGGAAAGATGTGAAAAAGCATTTGTTAGAGTGGTTTGAAACGGTTTACTTCCCTAATGTGTCAGAGGATTCTCTACTTTTAGTCTATTCTTGGACCACTTATAACGATGAAGCCGCAATGACAGCAACAAAACCGTCCAATTGCAATGCCACAGTCTTATGTATCCCTCCGAAGATGACAGGTTTTATCCATACTGCGGAGGGATATTTCTTCAGAATGTGGAAGAACTTTGTTCGAAAATTATCTGATCGATTCCTGCTCTATAACCTGGACATCAATCTTCGTCAACGAAACAATGTCTTAAAAATCCTATCACTTGTTCAACAAGCCAATTCTTCTCTCCAAGATTCCACAATTTCATCCTTTATTGTTGGTTTAATTCTGGATACATTGAAGATAAGCCTGCAAATTTCCAAAACCCTGTCTAATTTTGCTTCAATCTGATTTTCACTCATGGCGAATTGGGTTCTTCGTCAATTGTTTTTCTATTATGTTCTTGGTGCAAGAAATATCTTTGTTTTCAACATCTTTTCCTTAATTATCACTATTGGTGATGATCCTGAAATGTGAATGTCTTTGTAAAGCGTGTTAGGAATAGCTTTATTATGCCCCTTTCATCTTTTCTACTGATTGCTGCTGCTTCATTGAAAATGTTTTTTTTTTTGTTTTTTTGTCGTTTGAGCAACATCGTCCGCTATATTTCCGGATAATTTTGTGTTCATTAAACAAGAATCGGTTAGAAGTTCATTTTTCTTTGTTCACATGTCATAGGCCTATCGGCTGTTCATGTTTTGTGGTTTGAAGTAAGTAACTACATCGCAACTCTTAAAACTTCAGAAACAGTGGAGGAAGCTCATCCCAACACTATTCATGCACTGACAATAAATCGCAAAATCAATAAATTTAGCAAACATGACCCTAAATTCGTACTGGTTAACTATAGAGTAAAAATACGCATACGATTGGATTTGTGGGAAAATTTGCCGTTAAAATGAGGTGTCACATGCAATGGTTTTCATTTTCGAAAATTCAAGATGGCGGATTTCAAGATGGCTGCAGTGAAGGTCACACTTACCATACGACTTCCCCTTAACCCTAATATGTGCCCACATGGTTGTTCTACATTTTTTATCATTCACACGCAGTTTACAAGTAGTGTAAAGGGACTTTTGCCTTTTCATGTAAGTAACTACATCACAACTCTTCAACATTCAATAACCTTAAACAAGATGCGCCATGGCAACAATTTCTGTCATCAGACATAATGCACACATGCCCTCTATCAGAAAATAAAATTACATTGAAATCGGAGCCGGACACTTGAATGATGCCTCTTGTAAGATGAATGTGTTGAGAAATACGCGAATTATCAGTAAGAATACTTGTTGGTTCGACTTCAGGAACTTGTAGATTGACCAGTCTTGATTAAAGAAAATACTTTATTTACAAAACAATCACTCACTCTCCTTAGAAATTGACAACTACTCTAAAGGAATTAATTTAAAATTCTCTCCGGGGAAATTCCATTTTTCTCCAATGAAAATCCGCTCTAAAAGAGCGGTCTCACTTTCCGCTCTCGCAAGATGAAATATGCTGCTCAACTAGAGCGGAATTTCTTTCTCTGAATTTAGTGTGTATTCTCTAGGGACACTTATGGAAACTCATCATAGTGTGATATTGTTAAAGTGTATATTGGTTAGAATATATAAGAATGGTTTTTCTTCATCCTACCCCAGTAGCGCATCAGTATCGGTCGATATCAGTAACGGACAATTTGCGATTTCAAACGATGTTGTCATCTAACTTCGTTCAATTTCAAATAGCAAACACTTGCGATATTATTGATACCGATCGATAACGATATTGAAAGCTCAAAAAAAATACTGTTCTAATAAATTGAATTATGTATATTTTTATATTAGTTGAAAAACGTGATCTTGTTTATATTCTGTCTTTATTCTATTACGCGGCTTATTTTGTCGTCTTTATCTATAGTTTTTCACTTGTCTGCGACCGGATTCTAACCTGCACTTTTGTAATATGTTATCCGTTGCCTTATCCACTCTGATACAGATCCAACCAGGAAGAATATTGCGTCAATAATGCATTTCATAAACTCAGAAATGGAATGCGGTGATATTGACAGCACTTTCATTACATAATGACTTATGTAAGTCATAATCAAGCAAGGACCATGTAGTAGTTTTATACATGTTATTTTTGTATAACACGTGCCATTTTTCCATTACATAGAGATTCTGGATGAAATACAACGCGTTTCTCATGTTTCAGGAATAGCTTTGAATGTCTAAATATCATACCACGCCAATGTAGATCCGTGTTTATTCACAGCGGCCAACGATGATCGGTATCCGCGTTATTGCTCCAGTGTTGACCCGAAAATGATCCTATATCCTTGTGTTGTTAGGGTACTTACAGCTCATAAGATCCTGCGTCATACGAATCACAAAACTATTGTATGTTTGTTTTTTCATGGTTGCTCTGTATAGAGATTATCTTCAAACTAGAGATATTATTTTTGCTTGTCAAGTTTCCTGGTACTCTAGGAATCAAAACCCTAGGTCGGTTAACAAAAAGTGAGACAGAGAGAAAGAGAGAGAGGGGGGGGAGAGTTTTCTGATCTTATTTATCAGAAAACAATAACCTAGTCCGCCATCATAAATGTAAATACGGTAGACGGATTGACTGTCCTAATACAATTAAGCTTGGTGAACTGGACGCCGGTTTTCGATTAATCTTGCCTGGATTATTGGGATTAACTTGCGTCTTATTGGTTGGCCTGAGCGTGTGAAAGCAAAGAATGGAGGAAGATTAGAATATTTAAAATATGGTATTGTACGGAACGTGACCTTCAGTTTTTTTTAATCGATTACACCTGGACTTGAGTTTGTGTTGTGGAAACGGAAAGACGTGTGATAAAATCGCTCTCGGAAAATCCTTGATTTAACCGGGAGAAACGAGGAACAAGAAAATTGTAAGTAGGAAAACATTTTCTATTCAATACAAGAACCAAACTGACAAAGTGATATACTTGTGCGATTTTTTTTGAAAGAGTTATTGGACCTTAAATGTTTGCAAGCATTTCTTGTGGGACTAAGAATCAGTGAATACGTGGAAGCTACATCACCAAGATTCTGCATATATTTGGTGACCTTGAAGAAACTTCCATAGCTAACCGCTGTTGCTATGAGAAAGAACATTGGGACGGTAGCATAAAGTCAGTCTCCGGTTGCTAGGCAACAGAGCTGAGAGGACCAACCAAGTGCAGCTAAGAGTGCATGTGACCTCTGTATTGGTGAAAAAAGTTTGCAAGTACATTGTGAGAGTGTTGCGTGGGACATAACTAATTTAGGCCCATTTTTGCACCCTGAAATTCGGTCAAGGGAGTAAGATACTAAAAAACTGAGTGTACCAATAGGTCGGGCGACCCTTCAAACATAATTGTGCGAAATATCAAACAGATCGACCCCAAAATAGGGACGCTAGGAGGGTTTCTGTGGACTAGGTGTATTAGGAGAATAGAACTCAATAGGAGGTAGTCTCCTGATACTTCTGGTGGTTGGAGATTTCCCGCGCAAAAAAGCAATTAGTTAATAGCCTTCGGTCAAGAGCTATTAAGAATCAATTAAGCTCTTAAACGATTTTTAAGTGGTTCGTGGACAAACAATTAATTAATAGCCTATTAAGCGATCTGAACATTGAACATTTTTCTGAGTTCCAGAGAGAGAGAGAGAGAGAGACAGGCATGGAGAGCTAAATGCTTATATCTCCGGGATCGTCTGCGGTGGGTGCATGAAACTTTGGGAGAGCATTGACCTTACCTATGA
>JAGDQP010033378.1:0-12926 GCA_022664845.1 Lepisma saccharinum
TTATTATTATTATTATATAGTATTCGCTACACCGCTGACAAGAACAAGGATAAACTATATGGAATTTCGCAGCAAAGTTCAAGTCACAAGCCAGTCTATTCAACGCCAATGAAGAAGTAGTAGTATTAGAACAATTTATTCTGGGCATTGGTAATCTGGATTATCACACATTGCTAAGAGCCGAATAACATATCTTTGATCATATGTTAAAAATTAGAAAAACAAGAGTTTTTAATGGGTACCCCGTGCTGCTGTAATCTTGATAATAACAAAATAGGTATCAACGAACAACAAGGGGTTACTTACCAGTGGCCCATGGAAACTACAGGTAGGAAGACATCTTCAAAGTGTTCCAGATCCGGGATAGATCATGAGTCAAGAAGGAAGTATCCAGCTCATAATAGTGAATGCAAACTTTGCCACAAGAGGAATCGCTGGGTAGTGGCTATTATTCAAGAAACAACACGAGGGCTGATAGTAACAAAACAGTACCACTGGCATCGATACAGCGTGAAGAAAGTCAAATGAATAAGGAAGTAATTCAGATCGGATCAAGAACTTCCGGTTACACAAGGTATAGGTACCATATTAATTAACACAGTGCCAGAAAGTGTGAACTGGAATCATGACAAGAAAGAGACAGCAGAGAAGTAGATTTCAGTATATGAAGAAAAGTCAAAGAACACAGGGAGATCCACACAGTACAATGAACGTAGTATGCAGCCATTAGATAAGGGCTTCTGGGAGATTGGTATTCAAACAAGGTGCTCGAATATTCTAACTGTAGTGATCATGAACAAGGATAGAATCAGGACGGTGTCAAGAAAGAAAATGGGCTGCACGAAATAACACAGAAGACGAGAGACTAATGATTATCAAAATGACAGTAACGTTCGGCATTGATGGATTCATTTGGTTCCTTGAAGTTCAGCAGTAATTGTCCTTGACAATCTAAGAGCACATTCACCATGACTTTGGCAGCGGATTCTTTAGATTTGAAATTCTTTGGCCAATGAGACGTTTCCTTGGCCATGAAAAGTGTTACTTGGCATGTTGGCGTTACACGTCATTGTATTAAACACAAATGACGAAGTAAAGGCCGCCGTACAAAAGGAGTTCAAAGATCAACACTCGGTATTCTATCTGGACTGTATTCGGTGGTTTATCTCGAATGAAACAAGTGTCTGAATGCTTACGATAAGTATTTCTGAGAAACAGATCCCATTAACAGTTGCCATACCTACCTGTATCTACTGTACGAAGTTTATGTAAATACATTTATTACTGTTCCTGCAAATGCCATCGAACAGGTTTCATTTGAACGCCCTATATTGTATTTATAAAAATACTAAAAAATAGAAAAAAAGAAAGAGAGAGAAAATAAGATAAGATAAGATTTAAGCAAACCTAACTGTATTGAAACTAATCTTATAATTATTTTTTATTATTTTAGGACTCATTTTCCACTCCTGTCTCTTATAACATGCTTTGCTCAAATTGGGATGTGCCCTTTAAAGAACGTGCATCACAAGCAGTTGTTTGCTCTCCCCAGTCTAGGACACGCTATCTATCTCTCGAGATTCTCGGATTGCCGAAATTCCGGCATTCCGAGAAGGAAGCCCCTATGTTCCTTAGTCTGTGACACAAGGTGGCGCGGGATATTCTTTAGATCAATAGCCGGCAATCCAGAAGTGTATGGGAGCTACTTTCACAAAATTGAAACTTCCAAAGATATACGTCCAAAAATATTCATTATGAGCTACCAAAGTATCATTCAGGAAAAGATAATGTACTGACACGCACATTCACATACATACACACACACATAGGCCTACTTATAAATCAAACTCACATAGACACACAAAATTTGAATAAGATTTTGTGCTATTGAATATTATCTTTTTAGTATTAACGCTTTCTAGTATTTTTCATAAGGGAAACAAGCTGTTACACTAGTCAAAACTGAAATATTTAGTCACCTTGTTTACCAAATAATTATTTTGAATATTGTAAATTTCAAGTCTGTTTCGGAATTCTAAATGTTCATCTCACAAACTGTTCATTTCTATCTTTTCTATGCACTTCATATTGGAAAACCTGATCTAACACAAAACACAGAATGTTAACCAAACCAAGGACCAAGAACAAAGTAGGGGGTTAGCAAAACAAAATATCTTCAGTGTGTTGTTTGGTTTTCACTGTTTTCAACTAGCTTTTTAATGTCTGGCGAATAACTTGTGACACCAAGCCGAATACAAGAATCTTTATATCTGATTTTAATATATTTCATGTACAACCAAACAAAGATTTCAGTGCCTTAACTAATGTGGGCTACTTGTAATCCACGAAAGACCAAAACTGTCACTATTTGCTTTATAGGCACTTTTCAATTGTAGATCATTCTTCACAAATGATTATAAGTTCTACAGCAGTGCTGTCTTCGTAAAATCCGTCTCCTAAGTTGCTTGACAACATATCAACATCAAATACCACGTATGTTAAACAAACTGAGCTGAAACTCAATTTTTTGAAGTCAGAGAATCGCGATTCGAATGTTTCAATCAATTTGGGAATTATTTTTACGTGTGGCTACAATGTTCAGTTGTGAGTTACCTCCCTTTTCTACTTGTTCTTTCAAACAGTTAAATGTTTCAGTTCACCCCGTCTCTCCTAAAGTTCAAGTTTTTCAGAAAACAAGTTAATATCTGAAATAATGTGCAAAATATCTTTATCTCTACCCTGAAGTTTAAAATTCAGCTCATTAAGTTTCTCAGTCATGTCAAGAGACTTCTTTGAAGAGTAGACAACAATATCTATGAAAACACAGAATTGTTTTACACTCCACAATGAAAACAACAACCGACAGCTTCTCAACACCAGTTTCCTTCGCAGAGTTTTATTCTCTCTTTGCCCTGTAGCGGAACGCTACCTGCAACGTCAAACTCTTAATAACCACAATCAATGTTACCAGGAGCCTAAATCTATCATCCCGGTGATCGCTAGTCAAAATTATTTTATTTTCTTCTTGCTGACAGTACGTGTTCAAGGAAGAGTTCAAGGAACAGTTGGTGTTTCCATTTTAGTTGTTGCTCGCATTTCTTCTCTTTGTAAGGCTCCGTTCTCAATATACAATTTCATTTTTTCCTCCTTTTTATCTATCTTCCTTTTGATTCCTTCTTTTCTTGCTTCAAGATGGTGATAGCAGTTTTCCAGTTCCGCTATCTTAACCGCTGCCTTGATAGCTCTCTGCTATTCCGTCTTTATATTTTCTTCTAGTGTTGTTACCTCATGCGTCCGGTTATTCGCTTTTGTTTGCCACCTCAAGAACGTGTTCCGAATCTTAAGTTCTGTTATTTCCTCTTCTCTTTTGTACCTTCTGCTGTTTTCTTCCTCGGGCAACTCTCTTTCTCTCTTTTTTGATTCTTCTATTTCTTCGTTATTTGTTTTGCTCGGGGGTGCCTTTTCCGTCCTCTTCTTCCTTTCATTCCATACGGTCCACGGACCGTGATTGAAGTTTCCTTATTTGTCTCAATACGGGCGAGGCTATGCCAGATGTTCCTTGCTTGTTTGCTTCTAGCCACTCGTTGTCAACTTCGTCAATGGTCTTCTCAATCAATTTTCTCTCTTCTTTCGTAGGCAAGGGTTTCGATAAGTTATACTACTTTTTTATATTCTCCTTCCGCTTTAGGAGGTACGGGTCATTCGGGTTCATATATATATATATATATATATATATGTATATGTCTCTCTCTCTCTCTCTCCTCTATTTATTATCTTTATATTTCTACCTCCTTTATCCGACATATTTGCGAGTTGCGTTTCGCGGTTGTCACGTACGCGCATTCTCTACCAGCCCTCCTGGATCCTTGTCTGGGCTTCTGGACTCATGGTGGTCATAGATAGGGGAGGCCCACTTTTTTGTGGGCCAAATTTTGAGTTTGTGCTTGACGGCTAGGTTTGCCACTAGAGAATAAGGTGGGGTTTTAAGGTGTTTACACCTCGTTTTCGAGTTCGGATATGTTCAGTCCGTTCACGATATGGGGAGGGGAGGGACACGGGGTCAACAACCTCCTAAAAACCATCCGGCAAAGTTCTATGCCGAAAAGTCTTCGGGAGGTTAGTGACTTCCGGGGGAACCATCGCCAAAGTTTTCTTGGTGGAATTCTTGTCTAAAAGGCTTTGGAGAGGGGTTCAACCCCTTCCGGGGCTAGGAACATCCCCCAAAGAATTCGAGACAAAACATATGGAAAAAATCGGAGTGGGAGTCAATGACCCCCCGCCCTACAGGCAAGGTTAATGACCTACCAAAATCTCATGCACCCATCCCTAGTGGTCCCGGAGATATTAGCGCCTTAACCCTGCATATTTCCCTCTACTGGTTCCTTATAAAATAGAATAATTTCCAGAGTTTCGAACTTAATAATGATCTTCACTTAACAACACCTTATGGGCACCGGATGCACTCGGTCAGTACCTTGAGTGATGTAGCTTCTCTTCAGATGATGTGGAAGCGTCTAGTTTTTATCAGAATAGCATTGGAATCCTAATAACTCTTCCGGAAAAAATCGGAAGGTTATCAAAGTTGCTTTCTTACCGGTTTTAGGAATAAGTTATCCCACTCATCGGTGCCCTTCCTCTCCTTTCTCCCTCCAAAAACACCAAAATCTCAGGAGCGATTTTAACACACGTCCTTACTATATCACTGCCACTACTGAAGTCAACTAATCTTATATAAACATACCTTCAACTTGCCTCTTCCTCCTCGTTGCTATCATATCACACAAAAATATGGCGATACTAAACACTACTAGTTTCGCCAACTTATATATTGACTTTATCAGGTTAGAAAGGAAAGGTCGTTGGAATTCTGCATGAATAAACGAAGCTGTCCAACAAGTTAGCGTTTGTTCCTGCTAGTGGAATCGAAAATTGTGGTTCTGAGCGGAAACAAAGTAGATACAATGTTGCCACAGTGTATTGCGAAATTGAATGTAGTTACCAGACACTCAAACAAAAGGATTAGGTGGAAAAAACTGTGTGTTTTGTCATATTTGCGAGGTTGTGTTAAATGTATATTAAAATGTAAAATGTGGGTTTAACAAAAACAAACAAAAGAATATGTTGAAATAAAATAAATGTTTAAAAAGAATTGTGTTGTTTTATTGCATTTTATCTATTATGTCAAACAATGTTTTATTTAACAACCCTTGATCTAAATTCAATGCTGGTTGTTTTGTGTGTACAGAAATGTTTTCATAAACTATTCCATCTTAGTGAGAAACTATTTTACAAAATAACTCAGCATCGGCTATTTCATATATGGTAGTTTTCAGATGTTTTCAGAGGCCAGATGTGGGAAGATTCATTATTTTTGGCATCTCTGATATGCTCCGTTTACCCTGGTGTTAAGGTTTCGCTTAGTCATCCCGACATACTGGTCCTTGCACTGGCAAATGATCTGATCAACTCCATAACCTGTGGAACATAATAACTTTTTAATTGGGTAAAATTTTCATTTAATGATTTCGAGAGTTTCAGGGCAGGTTTTAACGTATTTTTGACAACAATTCTTCTCAGAATGTCGGTAATGGATTGGAACAAGGGAAAACCAATCCATGTTTTATCATCATCTTTCGTTTTTCGTTTCGTTTGTCCGCTTCTATTATGATTCGATTGTGCGCTGGTACCATTTCAACAGTGTGTGTCTATCATAACCATGTTGTTGTCCTATTCGGGTTATGTAGTCAACTTCTGTGTTTATCCTTTTCTGTAGTGCAAAGGTTGAGGACGTGTAAAACTATGTTGAGCCAAATATTATATTTCATTTGTGCAGGGTTGCTTGACTTAGCGTGTATATATTGTGCGCCTGATGAAGGTTTCCGGTATACTGTAGTTTGAAATTTGTTATTTTCTCTGTATATCTGTAAATCCAGGAAACTGATAACGTCATTGGTTTCGTTATTTTGTAAAGTAATATTACTGTTAATACTGTTTAGCATTTCAAGGTACTCCTTGCCTTTCCTATGGTTCATGACTATATTGGATAATTTAGAAGCACGGGACTTCCCATAGCTAAGTCACTGTTTTGTTTATAAAAATGATCTTGAAATTGGAACACGTTATTATGTAGGCAAAAACTAAGAAATTGAATTCTTGTATTTCGAACTATGTATATTTATTCCTGCGGGAAAAAAAATCCGTGCGCGATATTTATATTGTAGGCAGCGGCGAACATAAAAGGGGGTGGGTGTAACTCAAAAACCATTCGGCAAATTCGGGTTTTTGAAGGATTTTACATTGAAACTTGGAAAATGAAATGCAAACATACATTACGGTTTTACATTTAATCAGAATCAAGTTGGTATTAATCAAGAATAATTTAAGTTATCGTTTCGGTACAGCTATATAGAAGTGTTATTCGTCAAATTTTTCGCCAAACACATTATATTTTATGAACAGTTTTATTTCGATAATATACACTGTGAAACAGTTCGGCAAATCCACATTTTTTGTCGGGATTTATTAGGACCATTTAAGATTAATTCTCTAGTATCGAAACGGAGAAGCATAGAATTAACTAAACCTGTACCGGTATTCGATAGTTAAACTTGAATCAGAAACATTCGTTTTAATTTGTCAAATATATATCTAGCACAACAATGAATAATAAGACTGTGGAATCGCTATTTGTAGAGTCAATTCGTCAAATAAACAATTTGTTCTTAAAAATTCTCACTAATAAAAATTCGTTTCTACACGATAAATAAACGCTGATTACTTTGTGACGTAGAATATGTTTATCGTAATATGAAGGTACTGAAAACATCAAGCCGTTCTGTTGTACCAGAGACAAAAATACTAAAAATATATAAAATCTCGTTGGCACCGTCTGTCAGACGAAGGATTTGTATTTGTATTTTACTTAGCATTGTAGGGTTAACGTTGTTAATATTTCAACAGCCAAATATTTTATTTAATTACTTTTAATTTTCCATGTAATTCCATCGTAGTTACTTCTTCTGAAGCACTGAACACTATTATTTACTTGCCTTTTTTTCACAAAGAATTTAAATGCAAAACGCTCGTTCTTTAGGAAATTAAGTTAGAAAATGATTATTTACCTTTTCTTTTTCAACGCCTTCTTATTTTTCCTCTCGAGGTGGGAATGGGTTGCGCATGAGGCGCCGTAACAACGCTACCAAATGTTGATTTGAACCGTATTATTGTTTTCATAATACTTCGCAAATCCAGACGATTGTTTGAGCTACGAAAGAACAGGTGAAGACTTTATTTTGGCGTGTACGTGTGATTTGTGAAAGTGTGCAGTTTTAAGTGATCACGGCAACAAATGAAAAATACCTGACACAAACTCGAAAACGGATTAAAGTAGAATGCGTGATCGTAAAGCAATATTTCATACTGACTATCAACGAAGGCATGAAGTTTTAGTTCACGGCGGTAAAAAAATAAAAGTACAACATGGTGCGCCGGTAAATCTGTTCGAAGCCGCTCGAAGAAATGTAGTGAAAGTCGAGGATGACAGGACAACCAAAGTAAGTACAAATTAAATACTGTATTTACGTAACATATTATAGGCAGATCGACTTAATCCGAATTAACGATAATCCGAACAACGCCTTAGTCCGTACGACCTTCAGTCGGCCGGCAGTCGACATTTTTAGATTTTCATGTTTATGGCTTGAAAAAACAGTTAATGAAGCTTTTCGTATGAATAAAAAAATCAGAACAGAAAAAATACAACACTATTTTAAATGACTTTTGACAGTTTACGAACTCAATTTACTGTACCGGTACATGTTTTATATTGCACTTAAATCTTCATAAATATAAGTTTTTACTGTATTTGTGGCATTTCTATCATTCCCTTGATAATTTAAACAATTTGTAATCCGAACAGTCAGAGCAAACAAATATGTGAATTAACACGACCCTCCTGTATTGTCAGAGTTTAAAGTGGGCCGGAACGCACAGGTATTCGGTTCCCGGATAATCACTTTCGTACCGGAACTCAGTTCTTGCTTTGAATTTTTTTCCGTAATATTTGGTTTTCATTTTATTTCATTACTTCGGCAATATGCTAAAAATTATTTGTAAGTACTGCTCACTGAATATACTACCATAGTCCTACATAATTCATACGAAGAGGAAACTAAAAAGAATATGTGTTTTAAAATTCACGGAATTATGGCACGAGTTTAATGAAGAACCAAACTAAGAAATCGCTGCAATCAAGCATAACTAATGTTAGCCACCACGGGAGAAGCGTCTTGTTTATTAGGAAATTAACTAACTAACTCTATAACTTATGGAACTCGCAAGTTTATCATCGCAGTAACAAACGTTCGCATTGGATTCTATCCTGGCAACAGCAAGCCAGTTTTCATCACCAACGCCTACTTCTCGAAGATCTCTTCTAATATTGTCCTCCCAACGACGTCTCGATCTTCCCAATGGTCTCCTTCCATCCGGTCTTCCGACCAGGATAGAATATAATCTTCGTTTTTCCCCCATCCGAGCTACATGGCCTGCCCACCGTAGTCGTTGCGATTTCATTATTTTTACAACATCTGGTGAATCGTACAGTCCGTGGAGTTCTTCATTATGCAGTCTCCTCCATTCCCCAGTCATCTCGTCCCGTTTCGGGCCGTATATCTTTCTCAAAACCTTAATTTTCAACACACGTAATTTCTGTTTATCTGCTAGGGTCGTACGCCAACTTTCGCAACTGTAAAGTATTATCGGCAGAATAACCGTTCTGTATATTTTCAATTTCAATTTCCTTGATATTAATCGCGATGTTAGTAGTTTTTGGACTGAATAGAAACATGCGTTGCCTGATACTAAGCGATTTTTTTATTTCTTCCGCGACCTCATTTTTGCTTGTTACGTATGCTTTTAAGTATTTAAATTTGTTTACTTTCCCTATGACCTCATTCCTAATTCTTATGTTTTTACTTCCTTTATTCCCTGTGTTTCAGCTTGTTATCATGTATTTTGTTTTATCTGTTTACCTGTAGGTCTATCTCATTGCACGTTTCCACTAAGACATCGGTGTTGCTTTGTAGTGCATCTACATCGTCCCCTATTAAATCTACATCATCCGCGTATACGAACAGTTGATTCAAACCATTCAATGACAGTCCCTTTTTTGTTCCCTTTAATTTTTAAAATGGCATACTCTAAAGTAAAATTAAACAGTAGTGGTGATAAGGCATCGCCTTGTTTCAATCCGCTGCGAATCTTGAAACTATCTGATATATTATTACCTATCCATACTCTGCTTATGGGGTCGTTGAGACACATCTTCACTAGTTGAAGCAGTTTTCTCGGAATTCCCAATCGTATCAGGATACTGCATACCTTTTCCCTTTTGATAGAATCATATGCTTTCTTAAAATCAATGATAGTCTCGCTTTTTTGTTTTTGAACCCACGTGTTGCGTTTTCTTTCGCGTTACAATAGTGTTGGAATTTCCTTTGCTTTTATTACATAGCCATCATTGCCTTGCTTGTTTTCGTTCCCCATGAAGCTTGAGGCATTCTTCATCAAACCAAGGTTTGTTTTTCTGTTTTTTTCTTCTCACCTACACGTTCCTTTGCTGCGCTCTTAACTGTTTCACGAATTGCCTTCCACATCTTACTCACATCAATTTCATTATTAATATCATCATTATTATTACTCGAGTCGGCTAAGATTTCGAACCTATTTGAGAGTTCGAGTTGGTAATCTGCTCTTATATTTAATCGTTTAACTTCGAATTTCAGTTGTTTTGATCTCTTGCTTTCTCTGTTCGCGATACATAATTTTTCCCTTACCTTTGTGATCACTAATTGATGGTCGGTGTTACCTTCCGCTCCTCTGTACGACCTAACGTCCATTATGTTGGTGTGTCTTCGTCTATCTACTAATATGTGATCGATCTGGTTGAGAGTTTTGCCGTCTGGAGATACCCACGTGTATTTGTGTATGTCTTTATGTTCAAAGTACGTGTACTTTACCAGTATGTTTTCTGAAATCGTGAAAGTTATCAGTCTTTCTCCATTGTTGTTAGTCTTTTCGTGAAGGCTGTATTTGCTTATAGTAGGTGTATATTTTTCTTTTCTCCCTATCTTTGCATTGAAATTACCCAACACAATTTTTGAATTATACTTTGGTAGTAGGTCGAACAGCCTTTCTAGTTCATCGTAAAATATATCTTTGTCATTATCATTAGCCACCTCAGTCGGAGCATCGACATTTATTAAAATCGTGTTGCCCCATCGAGTACGTATCGTAACGTACGATAGTCTTTCGTTTATGAACTCTATATTATGAACCGCCTGAAGGATACTGCTCTTATTGAGGAATCCTGTTCCGAAATCGTGAGGCTCTGTACCTCCATAGTGAAATGTGTACTTGCCCTGTTGGATGCTATCTTGACCCTCCCACCGGACTTCTTGTATCGCTAATATGTCCAGCTCGTACTTCTCGGTCTCACGTACCGCCACCTGAAGAGCTCTCGTTTTGTATAACGTTCGTACGTTCCACGTTCCTATTTTAAGATCTTTCTTAATCCTGTTCTTGGAACACCCTGAAGCAGTCCCCGCCGGGAGATCCGAATGAGGGACTAGTTTACCTCCGGAATATTTTACCCCAGGAGAATCCATGAACCATCTGTTACTATTTCTTGACAAGTTTTAGTGTAGAGGTGTAAGCTCTACGACCTCGCAGTAAAGGCAGACATTCAAGATGTCGTCCTCTATCTATCTTTGAGCCTTGTCGATGTCATTCATCTTCAGCCTCAGAGTCGTAATAGTGATGCCGCTTCCCCTCACCATGATATTTTTGTTCGGGGTTATCTTTCCCTAGCCGTTGTAGATCCCTCTACTAACTGCAAGGCAATAGTACTGGTTTTGGTCCGCCCCGGAATAATTCCAGTACCTACCATATCTGGTCGGCATTCCCCTATCCGCCACCTTGGGAGGCGCCTGGTGGGAGACCAGTAACTCCAACCCGGAGAAAATTAATAAAAATAATTCACTGAGCTCAGCTGCATTAAAATAAAAGTAAAAAAATAAATATTTAATGACAGAAGAATAACGATCTGAGGCACAGTTGCCCAAAGGCCTTATAAAATAAATTTAAAGTTCAAATTCGATAGAATAATAATTCTAATGAAATTTCTCATCAAATTTTAATATTCTGGTTGATACATGTGCTTCGCTGTGCATGATACTTCGAATTTTGTTGGAGAGACATTAATTTAGTGTTTCGGAGCCTATATTTACTAGTTCTTTCGCAGCTTATTAATACAATAAAGACATACATTTTCAACGAAGTTAATGAAATTTCAGAAGCAAGTTGTCAGTTACTAGGCTAATCACAATTTGAATAACTTTTCATTACGGGAAGTCCAATCACTAATAATTAGTCATTAATTGGGAATTACATTCCTCCTCTATACCCTCACTTGAGAGGTTACCTTTGATATACGGAATATACTATAACAGCCTAAAGGATAGCTTATGCTAGCATGAATCTCGTCCGTTATTTTTAACCATGAGTCTAGGATAGCTAGGAGTGCGTACAAATTACTTTCGTTGGAACAGTTAGGGCTACATCAATAAAATAACATTGATCATTCGTAAAATTACAGATGTTAAAGGTGAATTGTCTTTAATATTTAGAGTCCTAATAATATATTACTATTATTAGGATATATCCATGTGTGGTAAACGTTCCGGCAATTAACGGACATCACTTTAAGCTCTGTGTATTGTGAATCTAAAAAGTCAATTTATTTTCAGCGTCAAGTATTATTGTAAAGCAATTTTGTTTGTAGGCATAATACGAGGAGAAATCAAATATAAACAGGAATTTTTGGTAATTTGATTGGAACACCAAACGGAACATAATTTCTTCACATAAGTCTTCCGGCTTTGTGACACATTTTACCCGTCGAATTGGCAATATTGATAGGAATTTTTTATGCCATCTTCGAAGATAAAACAGGGACGTGTGTACAGTACAGCCAGTTGCGCACGAACTGTTCTACTCCTTCGTTATCTTCGAATCAATGTCTTCCCAGTTCTTCTTTTAATGGGCCACAAACCCACCTGGCAGACAATTTCCGGAAGTTCAGTTCATCAGTGCTAATGATTTCAACACTGCCACAGCTTATCCC
This sequence comes from Lepisma saccharinum, assembly GCA_022664845.1. Lineage (NCBI taxonomy): Eukaryota > Metazoa > Arthropoda > Insecta > Zygentoma > Lepismatidae > Lepisma > Lepisma saccharinum. The sequence goes on from JAGDQP010033378.1 coordinate 12,185, forward strand.
CACCGCAGAAACAATTGCCGAAATTGTTATGTGCCCATCTTCTTTAACAAGGACACGAACAACACGAACGTTGTCTGCAATGATGCTTGTCCGTGGGCGCCTTTGGAGGGTCTCGTTTTCAATAGTAACAGCGACAATCTTGTTATACCATTCATACAGTTGAGTCTTTAAAGGAATTTCTCTCCTAAACCGTGCATGGAGCCTTCTCAAAATTTCCGAAGGTTTTGGTGCCTTCTTTCGCGAGAAACGTGATAACAATGCGCTACGCTCTTGCTCACTCATGGCGTTCTGACTGAAACGATCTGTCGCTCTGTGCTGTCTGCGCGCATCAGAGTTCGCCTCCACACATCCCCAATATCCCGTCCAAGCTACGCCCATTTCCGTTTACTACCAGAACCGCTACATTGAAATTACGGTTTATATCTGATGTCTTCTCGTAGCTTATTATTGTAACAAGTACGGTATGAGTTCGAATCCCTCTCCAATCAAGTCATGAATACAATGCGTGTAGCTACAACTGCCAGCCTTTTATATTGCTGATATAGGAATTTAAAGTTTTCAGTCCTTTTAAATTTGGTCTAGCTCTTCTACTTTCACTTCATTTCGTATGGGCCGAAATGGGGAACGGTGTCCTCTCCTTTAACTGGTAGAACGTCCTTAACACTGGTTGAAACCGTTCCCGCTGCCCTTCTTCGCGAACTGATTGTATCCCATTCTTCTTCGTCTTCTTCTTCTTCTTCTT
>JAGDQP010033379.1:0-20702 GCA_022664845.1 Lepisma saccharinum
AAAAAAAATATGTTTAATTTTAAATCATAGTTCAACAAAGACTTGATATTGTTGATAAGATGTTAGTTCGACGTGGATTCAACTGTTATTTTCAATTATGGTAGAGATTTCGTTCCATGGGATTCTTTCTAATTTAATGGAATAAAACTTGTAATTAGAAGCTAATTGAATGCCATTAACACTATTATTTTGTGTCATCTTTTACATGTTGAAAACACGTTGGATTTCAATCTATATTCCAAGAAAAGTTTGATTTCGTTCATAGTACGTTAAGATGATGTGTTTGTAACTATTATACTGAACTGTACCCTAGATTATCTTTCCAAGTTAATTACAAAAAAATTGTTCTTAAAAGCGAATAGAATAAAATTAACAAAGTATCTTATGATCTCATTTGCGCGTTGAAAGCAGATTGAATTTTAAATTATATTTCAACGAATATTCAATTTGGTTAATCGGGGGTTAATATGAAGTGTTTTCAACTATGACATAGATTTCGCTTTATATGTGTTTTCTAAGGCGACATAATTTTTCACTTATTGAGAAATTCAAATTTAATAGTGCAGCTTTGACAAAGTGATAAAGAAGGAAAAATGCACATAAAAAAAGGAAAGAAGGAAAGTATTCTTTATTCTTATCCTTACATGATGGTGAACCGACTCGTCTGAATTTGTGTCATTCAAAACTGCCTTTCAGCACAGATAACGTCTTCGTAACATAAAGGGAATAGTAAAAGAGTAGTAACTCTGAGTGGTTAGCGTGACGAACTACCAACGATGAGAACGAAAAGTTCCAACTACGAACTCCACAGCAGATAATTGAAAAATTTACTATTGGAAAATTAATATATAATGATGAAAGCAATTGATAAAATGTAACTAAATGTGTATACCAATAGACAGTAATAATGTTCTGTTTTGGCCAATTGGGACCATGTTTCGACACTTCAATATGGATCTCCATAACGGGATGATGACTTCAATCTTCAGCTGCGCTGAAGATTAGAATTTTCGTAGTCTTGAAACTTCGGTAATGAAATATGTAATGAATTGTCATCTAAAAATGTAACAGATTTATTCGTCAAGCAGAGCCCAGCCGAAAACTGAATCCGTTTGACTATTTCAACTCTTTTGAATTTTTAAGACAGAAAACAATAAAATAAAGTATACATAACATGATGAAATAAGTAATATACACGCTGCCATAACACGTTTCAGTCAACTTAAACTCATAAAAACAATTACAAGTAATAGATAGTAATACCGCAGTTTAGCTACTTCTGCCATAGTGCACTGGAAACGCCTTCAGTTGCCACGTATTGCATTTCTATATCTATAAAACATACTAAAAGGCGTATAAACATATGAAAAATATTACCTCATGTCGTAAAGCTCATGTAGGGTATTTCGTGGTAGCCAAAAAATGTAAAAAATATAGAACACAAATGTAATGGTTGCATGACGTTGAAATGTTGAATCTAAATTAAACAAAAGTTTTGAGTTGTGGAAGCGTGAAATTTGATTGGAAGAGCGAAAAGTACGTAGGACTATTTCGCTACTCCGTGCTAAGAGCAGGCACATAGAGTGTTAAACGTTAAGTGCATCGCCTATAATGAAAGAAAAAATTCTTTATATCTTGACACCGTGTCTGTGATTTTTGAAGCAAAATACGTGTCATTCGTAACATAAAGTGACGCTATGAGTATTCCTACATGCCGCCATATTTGGAACTGTTGATCAACAAGTGTGTGTATTTAACTAAATAATAGAAATAACACACGGCTTTTTGTAACACCTTTTGGATTGCTGGTTATTGCTAGATATTTATAGAGCTGCATGTGTGAATTATTTGCAAGAATAAGTGGTATAAAGTGCACATAGGGCTGCCACAAACTGCCCATAGATTGTATCCTGGCAATGATATATGAAAGCTTTTTAAGAACTTCTGGAGACTGGCTTCAGTTAAGAACTTGCATTTCTACAGATACTAAAATGCGTCGAAAAAAATAGAAATAGGACAAAATCAGGATTTTGTTTTTGTGATTTTGCGTGAGATTCTACACTCAAAAAGATTTAAGGCTCTGTTAAAGAGTTAGGCCTAATATAGAGCACATAGCATTATCCTGGTTCTCTGCGTTACGAGCTCATATGTTGCTCTGTTTCACAAGTGATTAGTTATTTTTTGATTGGTATATACAACTGACACTTGCTGTTCATACACATAAACTCCATCGGTATGAATTGGGTGATCATTTATTTTAACCTGTCATTTTTATTTAAAAATGCTAATCACTTATGAAACAGCAAAACACATGAGCCAGGAGTATTCAGATCGCAGTAAACCAGAGTTAAGCAATGTGCTATTTATTAGGTCCACTTCTCTTATCGAACGTTTAATATATTTCTGTGTAGACTAAAACATCAAGGCAAAGCCTCTGTTTTATGTATTTTTATCGGTATGAATACAAGGTAGTTTTTCTATTGGCTACTACTGTAATGCATAGCGCAGAATGTACTCCCAATGTTATAATTTGCCTAGTTTCTTATGCATATAATGCAGAATGTGATGTAAAATCAGTTGATGATGTGAATACAAGGACACATATACCGTCTCCTGTAATCTACCCTTTGGCTCAAATTGCCCCCTGATCTTATGTCATATTCAGAATTCTACCATGTGAAATAATGAAACTAGTGACATTTGCAGATATTTAACGGTATATATCTGAAGAAACACATATCGAGCAGTAACCATGAGTTTTAGGAAAATGACCAACATTTGATATTACGACAATATGGCTTTGTATCAATCTTGAATAAAGAAAAATAAACAGCTTTCTGACAAGGCTGATTATACTTTTTAAAAATATAGTTTGAAAAGAATTTTAAAAAAAACACGCTTTTTAAAGATGGACTAAAAAGTAAAAAATAATAAATTGAATTAATCTTATGAATTGGAAAATAAAGCGTGGGTGCTCTTAGATATTATGATTTTATGATAAGGTAAGCAAGAGCACCGACGCTTTTATTTTCCGATTCATAAGATTAATTCAATTTATTATTTTTTACTTTTTAGTCCATCTTAAAAAAGGGCGTTTTTTAAAAATCCTTTTTTAATTAATTGTTTTATGTATAATAGATGAATATTAAATTCCCTGCGAGATAAGCAACCAAATTTTTGCAAAATAGTTGCAGCATGCGTGCATGCTTTGAATTGTTTTAATTAATTAATTACAGTTAACTGGATTATTTTTTCGTATATATCTAATGATTGAATATTGTCATCGGAAGCAAGCAAATTTACAAAATTTCAAAGAAATCGGATAATCGGAAGTGACTTTAAAATCGATTGCCAAATTTGTACGGTACCGAACAGACAGACAAGAAAGTGAGTTAAAAAAACGTGTTAATAACAAAAAGAAACTAAAGTGTAACAGTTTCGGTAGTAGCGGAGTTGTAGAGTGGAATCTGAAGAAGGAGGTGGTATATTTCCGAAACTGTTATACTTTAGTTTCTTTTTGTTATTAAAGTATAATCAGCCTTGTCAGAAAGCTGTGTTTTTCTTTAAACATAAGTTTTGTGCGTTCAGAATTCACATCATCCCTTGCAGATTACGCATTATTTTTGGTATTTTGCACTCTTTTTTTTTACGATTCATGGATATATAAGGATGCAAAACATAGCATTTCGAGACATTTCCACTGGTTTGTGGCAGAAGTAGCTAAACTGCAGCGTTACACAAAGATATTACGCAGTGCAGCTCCTTAATAAAAATTTATGGTCTATGAAACAATTCCTTAGAATACTTCCGAGGGGTCAAATGTGTCTAGATATTAAATATTTTTAAATATATATGTAATTATGCAAATAGTTATACTAATTGTGCATCCTAAATATGTCTCAATTGCTTCATTATTTTTGGAGCCGGTACAATTGAACTGATTTACTAGTTGTTCTCATAAATGTTTTTCGGTACCTTTCTAAATGTTAGTTTTTTCCCATATCAAGTCAGTGATCTTCTATATACTGACATTTTTATTATTTTCAGTCACTTAGAAATCATGGTTGAATATCCTTTCCTCCAGCGATGTAAACAGAAACACATTTAACACAGCATTGCTTACATGAAAAACCAGCTTGCAATTTTATTGTTTTGTTTCATCTAACCTCGTTCACAGTCCATTTGAAACATTCGTTCGAGCCGAATTCGGTTCCCGGTCGCGGAGTCTCAAAACTATGGTTTTATGATATTGACCGAGTTCCAAATGCACGGATTGTTCGTTAACGGACCGGATAACACAAACGGAATGTCGGGACTAAGGTCACTGAAGTCTGAACCCATTTCTTGATCATCTGTTTCTTGATATCAATCTGTTTCTTCTCAGATTAAAGTTTACGTTTCCTTTCCAAAACAACCTTTTTTAGTGTGCACAATTTGCAGAAAAGTTACTTATTAAGAAAAAAAACTATTTTTGTCATCAACAGTAAGTAGCTAGTCAGCTCAGGCGCCAGTAGTGCACCATATACACAGAAATTCGCCGTGTATAAGGTAGTCTAATAGTCGAATATCCGACCTGCGACTGGCAGACTCAGGTTCAAGTCCCGGGTACAGTATTATTTTTTCTACGTGTTTTTTCATAACTTTTTAATGATTTGGTCGGCACATTTTAAACATCTAAATTGACTTCAGTTGAAGGACTTGGTTATTTAAGATCACCATGTAACGACTTCTTACACCAACTAAAGCAGCATAAGGAAGAAGATGTAAGCCCGCGAGAAAGATGCAAAAGTACATAGCTTAGAGAATCTATCCGCTCGTAGAGGCCCAGAAATCTTAGGCCATTCCAGAATTCAACTTAAATAAATAACAATTATGAATTTTAAAGTCGTACGAGATGATTCCAAACTTTACAATCTTTCACACTGCAGTTTCTCACTTAGCTAATAAAAACCAATTTATCTAAAACGCCAACAGCAACTTCTTGGCATTTGAGAAAACAGTTTTGGATTACAGAGTGTTAACATCTCATCGTTTATATTCCTACAAAATTTTGTCGTTGATTCCGATCGACATATTCCTCCCCCTGTGATTCAAGATTCTGCAGTGCTGTTGACCGGTGTAGATTTTGAAATAATCATTAAGCTATGGCTGTCTCGTAAACACAGTATCGATAACAACCAGCGCTAAGGACTACTAAGACTTTAGCCAGCATTGGCTTAGAAAGTATATTGCTAATATCCAATGATTTTTTTCTTCTTTATAATTCATATTTTCCGCAATATGATTGGACACTGGGACTGTCATTGAGAATTCTTGTTTGTATACTTAGCTTGGAGGGTTAGGAATTGACTACTTAACTGAAATCTTAAAGCGGAGAGGCATGAGTTGAGAAGTCATCCAGCCGTTTATGCTAACCTCTTTCACTGTAACCATTATCTCCCGAGGACAAGGTAAAGTTGAAATGGTTCGTTTCTATCTGCCACTTCAGTACGCTCTTTCCCACTCTGAACAAACTGACGGTCGTGTGTTCACTCGTCAACGTCTAGCAGTCAAGCAAATCAATTTGGACTTGGAAAGAGATCTGTTGTTCAGTAGGTGAAATACAATCCATCTTGGTGTCAGAACATAGACTAGTACATTATTTTCCACCTAATAACACTTGCTGCGTCTTTTCAGTTTGACATGTAAATACAATTTAATATTAACATCACGAAGGAATTTCTACTAATATCACGAAATTGGAATCGAATATGGCCAATTATATTTTGTTCAAGATTGCAGGTTTTTTTTCTGCTGATATTATTTTACTACCTCAAGTAATTGAATATTTTATGTAAGTAAATTTGGGAGGAAAGTGACCAAATCCCTTATGTGAACCTAGCTGAAGGCTGAGTAACAATGGGGTTTTTCCAATAGCAATATAAAGTCCAAAAGCAGCATAGGAGCAGTTAATAATACCATTAATTAATATTATGAATTCTCGCCACACAGCATATGAACTATATAAGAGTTGTGATAGGCCAAATCGGATATCCAATTGTCCACACAACTACCGGTTAGTGGGTTACCATGAAATACGCCTCTAAAGTTGATCACTGCCTTATTACACTTCTAAATTGTTCTAAAACTATATATGATTATATCTTAAGAATGACTGAAGCTGTCGAAACTATATTCGTGTAAAAAATTCCAAGGCTATGAAGGTACAATCAGTTTAAGCCATTAATGTTAAATACCGAGTATTCTTTCGACAACGTTCCAAGTCTGCTCTGGAACTTTGATAACAGCAAAACAATAAGGCTTTTCACGGAGTAGCTTCCCTACAACAAACCTGACAAATTGCGAAAGACCTCATTACAACTGAGATGCACAGAGGTGGTTAAGTAGACGTTATTTACACAGACTTCAAAAAAGCATTTGGTGTTTTAAATCACGATGTTCTGCTACAGACATTTGCATCTATAGGTTTTTTTAGACGGGATACAAAATACTTTGCTTTATGTACAATCGGAAACAAGCTGTTATGTACAAAAGAAACATTACTGAAAAATTTAATACTCTATCTGGAGTCCCTCAAAGATCTCATTTGAGACCACTGTAATTTCTTCTTTTCATTAATGATCTTCCTTCATTTTTTTTGGACGATCATAAGTTATATTCCAAAGTAAAGTAGACCAATGATTTTAAAACTTCAACGAAATCTACAGGAAGAAATTAAAAAAAAAAGAGACAGTATACATGGGACAATCTCACTAAGAGGATATAAATAAAGGAATCAAATTACTTTTTGTGTTGTTTCCTGTTGATGGACTCAGGATTGGATAATTGCAGAGTAAAACGTTTTCGGAATGTATCACAATAGTAAAGAATAATGTATAATCAGATTAATACTGTGCGAAACAACGTATTATATGAATTGCGGGCAAATCAATTAGTAATATACAGAATTACAATGATGTAATTATGGTGACAAGTTGGGACAAAATTTGTATATACAGCGGTGTAGTTATGAATACGTACATTTGGATGTTTTCTTCGAAGTATATGTGGTACAGATACCAGTACGATCTGCAGTCTACTGTCTTATGACGTGTGGGAAGTTTACTAAATTAAAGATTACGGAACTAACCTAGTATGGTAGTCAGTGGAGGGGAATCCTGACATCGAAACAAAAAAAAATAAGTTCTATGTGCATATGCGAGAAGTACATAGTGTTGGAGCCAGAGGCTGCTAAGTGTGGGAAAGTGAAGTTCAAAACGGCGTATTTCAAATACCAAGAACCGAAAAGCTGGCCACAGAACACAAGCATGTTTTACCTAGAATTCCATATTGCACAAGTGTGCAAGCAGTGCGCACGGAAATCCCCATAGAAAATTATGAATTTTCGAATATTTTTAACTAGGAAAATTATGCCATAAATAGCGTTTCTCTGTATCTCAGGGAATTTAGGTAACATGCTCATCCAATTAAATTGTTTTCCCCGGAAGAATCGCCGTATTTTACCAAAATCAAATTGCACGTTCATCCTAAATTCTCATATGGTAAACCATCAGCATCTTCTAGTTACAAAGCGACTTCCATCACGTAATGTATCACAAAATAAATATTTATTTCAATAATAATGAATGTTCATATAAATAATCGTATGAAGGAAAACTTAATTGAGAGTTAGGTTAGGTAACAAGTTCACATTAATCTCATTTAGATGTGGCTGAATGCTATCAATAATACTTTTACTTTGTAAGTAGAACTAAAGCATATTAGATCCCAATAAAGATTCATTGGATAATCTAGTCAATCGTGGTAGTAAAGATCGTTAGGCTATATTACACGTCTTCAATTTTTAATATCTTCCGATGTACTGCATAGCAACAAATAAATAACATTTATTTCAGTTCCAATTCATCTAGTACAATGGTTTATATTAATATTTTATAGAATATAAGTTGCTAAAGTTATCCTACAAAATTGTCAAGCTCATATCGAATCATTACAAATTAATACTACATTATTTTTAATGTTTCAAATTATCATTTACAAGACAATTCCATGGATCTGTATTTACCTTCAACCATTCTTACAAGTATATTATCTTTTAAATATTTTCTTTCCTTTATTTTATATGTCAGTTCATTGTTTTTCTTACCAGAGTTGTCTTCATTTATATAACAAGAATAATTGGCCATATCAAGAACATATCCATATTATTCAATAGCATACAATCTAAACAAAAAATAATTTTCTCCGAACGAACCAGCGTGAAAGAAATAAACGGACTGCTCTTGTTGATGCATAGTCCGCTATGAACTGCTCAAAGGGTTTTCCTGTTACTTGATTGACAAGTTACTGTTAATTTTCAACTCTTATGATTCTATTCTTGTTATCTTCAACTTAGGTAGGTCTTTATTGCTACATCTTTCTCCAAAGATGATCTTTGCTAAAGTGATCGATCGGCTTCTAGTTCGTATCGGAAGCTGGGAATAGGGTGGAGAAGTAGACAACTTCAGAAAGTTTTCGTCTGAAATCGTTGATGTCTTTCGCAAAATCATACGCTTTACAAAAAAAAAATCTAATGTTATATATGGTTCCTGAAATTGAGTGATCAAGAAGTTATTTCCAGTGCCTTTTGTAGAAGTGTACAAAATAGTGTTCATTTGACTGTGTGAGAAACACATGTTGATGATTTGCTTCCTTAGTGTGGTGCATAAATTATTAATAACAACCACATGCCTCTTGTTTTAAGTAGAAGAGAAAGTCAAGAAAGGGAATTACGTTGTACTTTCAGAGTGCCTAAACAAATTCTTTGATTCACTGGAAAACAGCGGAAACAATAGCAGAATGCTGAATGGACAGAAAATGGCAGCCAGAAAGGGACCACAAGGAATCTTTGTAGTTTGTTTCTCGAATTCAAGTTAGTGTTTTTTGCTTGATTTTTGTACTCATTTGTGTTATATTTCGTGAAAAATTAGATTCAGTTAACTGAGCATTAGGTTCGGATAAACACTAATTCGCTTCCTAGTGAAAAAAAAAGAGAAAAATCACTACGTTATTTCTTATTGTTTTATGATATAAATTAGCAAACATTTTATTCAAACTTGTATAAAATGCAAATTTGTCTAAGAGGAAAAATGCAATAAATCACTTCATTCCGTTTTCGGTCCTTATTATTTGGCCGCATTATGACAGAAATTTGGGATATTTAGGTTGAAATGTGTGGTTATTTCGAATGATCCATGAAGACTTCGAACTGATTAGTACTGTAGATGACAAGGCCATTTTATACTTTCGTATAGAGATCGAAATCACTTTCTATGCCGTTGTCACAAGTTTAATTCCCGTCGGGGTCCATTGAACGAAGTGGTTCAGATCCCACTTTAACAAAAATTTGTAGGTCTCTTCCTTAGAAGCTTACCAGATCGTTTAGGACATTAATAAGAATTCACTCAATCGAAATCTGTCAATAATCTGCGTGTTTGGGATGATTTGATAAGCATTATACCGAATGAGTATATTTCTAGAGACGTCCCTAGACGTCCCGTTCAGATGGGACTCAAATGCAAAACGTAATTTAGTCGTTCTCTTTTAATCTCCCGTTGTTTGTCTGTCTATGATGCAGGCTAGTGTCTCATCCAGGTAGAGAGAAACTGATTTCAGATTTCAACGACCTCCATTTATCCTGTCGTTTTTATCTGACATTCTCAAACTGACAGGTCCCTTTCATTTGGCTAATTTCTCCATTTAAAGAATTCATATTAGATTTTCTATACGAACATCAGACGGTTCGCAGTCTGAGCCAAAGTTGCCTAAAGGCCATAAAATTAAATTCATTTTAAATTCAACTCAATTCAAACGGTCTGTTCCAAGTTTGTACTCTACTATAAGCTTATTTGATCGATGTTTGTATGAAAATAATAATAAATCTGAAATTTGGTGGTTAAAAGTATCTTCCCAATCGCCAATAGCGTATACTCAGTTTTGAAATCTTGGTAAAAATCCTTTCTCCATCTAAGATTACATCCTTTCTCTAAGTTCACTAAAAGAAAAATAGAAATTCCCAAATCATCTTCCAATAAATTTGCTAATAACATTAGGATTTCTTTTGGCACAGTTGCAACGATCTTCACTAGCGATTTGTACATACACTGCGTTGCTGCAAGGTCCATCGCTAGGCCTGAACTAGAGGAACACAGTGCTTAAGAATATCTCCTAAGGTAGTCTTGAATAGACAAATTATTACTCCAATCTTCATATCTAGTGTTTTAATTTAGTCACCTGTGACTTATTTCATTTAAGTCTGCAAGGACGACATTCTGACACAATTTAAAGTGGTGCAGAATGAATCACAACCATTGGTTGACACCTTTCAATCCACTTCCAGGTAGTTCCATTAAAACATTGCGAGAGCAGTGGGATATCTTCTTCAACGCAGAAGGGAATGCAAGAAACATTTTAATTAAGTCAGGTTTAATTTTATTATTAGCAAAAAAAAACTTTGGTAAAATTTATTTTCATATGGGCCAGTCACGATTAACTTTGGACTTCGGCCCGTCAAGATTTGCCCCTTAGCCATTAAAATTCACACCCATGTCCCTGCCGGGACTCGAAGCCGGGACCATCGAGTTGTTATCCTACTGCCATAGACCGCACGGCTACCCGGTCGACTTTATTATTAGCATTTTTTATATCACTTTCTAGAATTTCCTAACGTAGTTCTTGCGCGTGAAAGCTATTTTTATTCGATTACATTCACATTTGCATCACCAGAAACGTATTCTACAGGTGTTGTGCTTTACACCGTAAACAAGACAGGAGTTCAAAGAGTTCTCTCTGCTGATGTTCAACCTCATGAGGTCGGACCTGATGAAAACTCACGCTTACCACCTGATGGTGAGATGAGAATGAGCAAGTGTGACCAAGTTTCAACGTGGTGACGTCGTTGAGGAGGATAAAAGTGACGTCGCAGTTAGAACCCGTAGGCTAGCGATGGGCGATGCGAAAACACAACGGGAGGAAGAAGCAAAAACATGAGGGTGAAGGCGAAATTGCAAAATGAGAATGAGGACGAATTGACTTCAATTGAATATATTATGAATGGTCTTTAGAAACTTATAGCCCACACCGCGATAGCAGACTTGAAGCGGGAAAGAAATTGGCCAGAGTTTAGGCTGAAGGAGCTATACCAGCATTAGGTTGGTGCAACTGAGGAATCCCCTGGGAAACAGAGCCGGCTGTAAGTCAATCGGCACTTTATTCCAAATTTTCGATGCTCCCTCATAATTAATAATTTAATTTTCCAAACTCATACAGTAGCAATAGCAATTTCATGAATTTCACTGATATGCTAATACCAAAGTCTCGGAACAACTCAACTCAGCATTTGTGGCGCCCTCATGCCGGCGTACTAATTGATTTATTTTTCAGAGAGCGTATTTTTGAAGTAGTTAATTACTACGTAGTAAGAATAAATTCATATTTAGCGTTTGTTTTATTATAAAAATAGCGTACTTAGTGAAAAGTAATTATTCTCCTGCTATTTTGAAATTTTTAATAATAAAAGTTTACTTTGAAAACTTGTAATAACTAAAGAAATAAATAAGTAACAAACTGAAATTAAATAAAGTAAAATAAAAATAAAATCATAATTCTTGAAATTTTTGGCTATACTATTTTACCCGTTTTGGATACACTCGCAACCGAAATGGTTAGTGCTCCCAAAATTTTGACGCTCTGTTCGGGGGAGTAGTTCGAACACTCCTCGAGCCGGCCCTGCTCGAATACAGGACTTCTGAATGAGGGGGGGTCAACGCCTAATAAATCAACTCGTCGATAAGAATAAAGACGAACCCAAGATTTCAGAGAAGAGAATGAATAAGGGTGAGTGGGAAGCCAAAACGTGAGAGTGGGAACAAAATTTCAACGTTAAAATAAAGGCGAAGTAGAAACATAATGATTTGGTTGCGGCATGAGGGTTGGGTAAAGGAAGTTTGACAAAAATGAACTCCTGTGGTTCAATCTTTAATGAACAGCTGGCTCAAGAGCTTACGTCTCAATCAGTACGCAGACAATTAAATCAAATCAAACCATTACTCAGATCGACCTCGCTGACATCACTAGATACTGCATTAGTACAAGTTGGTACAGAGAATAGGCAAAGTATAAACCAATAGCCAACTAATTTAGAAAAAAAATAAGCACAAGCGTTTTTTAAAGTTCATTTCGATATAAGAACACAATGAGTTGTGCTTTGTAAGGTTAAAACTGTTTACCAACCAAGTGATACTAAGTAAGTACTATTAGAAAGAAGCGTGGCCTCTTTGCTTGAGTGAGTTTTCGTAATTTTTTTAAACCCCAGGGATGATAGAAGCATCGTGGGAATTGGAGCAGTGACTGGCTTCGTTTGATTGTCACGTCAACTGCACAATTTCCCTACCTATTGGTATCTGGAGTGAACACTTTCCAATTCAAGGAAAGAACAAAAAAGATGAAAACCTCATCTAAAATGCATTTTAATGCATTCCTAGGAAATAATGTGTCTCATGCAACTGACCATATCATGTATGTCAATATTAGGCTGGAAATGAATATGTAATGAACATGAAACACCAAATGTAATTTAGAAGTGACCTTGTCTTTATAATCATTATTACTGCTTCGGATTATGTGTCCATCTCTATAGCCCAACACCATGAGGATGGCCCTCACGTGGGTCACTTGAAATGTTAATGGTAATTGGACGTTCGAAATGGAACACTATGTATTTGCCAGAAACTATGTATTTCGCTGGAAGCTTGTGCTTCACTGTGGGTAGAATATGAAGTCAGCAAAGGTGTTCATTTTACTACAATCTCAATAACTTTCACCCTCACGTCTTCGCTTCGTCCTCGCTCACCTCCCTTCACCTTGTAGCTTTGCCTCTACCAAGCTGTGAAAGAGATGTTGCCGGGTTTCGTTTCTGCCCCGCTTGCCTGGCTCAGGCTCCGTATGCTTGAACACCCACATAATTTGCGCGTGGAAGCTTACGAAGAATATTCGGTTGAAGAATCGGTAGCTCTTGTCTTGTCTATGAAATTGTGAAGGAAGTTACAACTAGTAGGGACCGGCAGTTGTTGTAGAAAACATTTTAGCTGACCTGAGCCGACTTCAGTTAGATCAGGTCAAGGATGAAAATTGCATGTTAATTACCGCCATTTCACATGCTTTGTGAACTACAGAGAGTGTTAAATGAAGTTTTTCAGTATTATAACGAGTAAAAAAGTTCTTGACAGCGGAGAAACAAATATATGTGCATTAGTAATTTGGTCGTTTAGTCGAAAAAGAACGAAATCCTTATTTTGATGTGGAATAAATGTAAAGAGACGTTTTCGACCAGTTTAAGAAGTTCACAAAAAAAGGAAAAAAACTAATGTTATTTTCCAGGTAGATGAAGACAAGCGCTTTTTAGGAGGTCCATGGATGAGGATTACCGAGATCTATGGAAAAAAGTTGGAGGCCTTCATCTATCAGTGGATAGGAAGATATTGAATATGAATAGAATATGCGGATGAAATAATATTCACTCACTTGCTATCCACTGCTGGGTGAACGCCTCCCCAATTTTTTTCATAAATTTCGGTCACATGGTATCCTTCTGAAAAACGCTTGATTTCATCCGCCCATCTTGCATTTTGACGTCGCCTCAGTTGTTTCTTTTCTCTGGGAATCTAATGTAGTATATTTGCCGCCCATCTTCCACCTGTTCGTCTAGCTATATGACCAGACCATCTCCACTTCATCTTCTTAGCAGTCTCGATTACATATTTTACCTTTGTTTGTGCTCGAATTCATTCATTTTTCTTCCTGTCCCACCGACTTCCTCCGAGCATGCATCTCTCCCTTTCTCTTTGTGACTAACTCTTAATCTTTGAGTCTGTTGTGCATCCCATGTTCATGTTTCAGAGCCGTACATCATCACAGGTAAAACACATTGATTATAGAATTTACCCCATGATACACATTGGTAATACGCTTTTGAAAATATAGCTTAGTCTTCCAAACAAACTCAATGCCAATTTACAACGTTCATTTATTTCATCAGTCATCTTGGCATTCGATGTTTTCAGCTGTTGTAGGTAAACATGCTCAATAATTATGCCGATTTTCTTTCCAAGAATCTATATTTCTTTCTTTTCATTATGTTGATTGTACACTATGTTGATTTTTCCTTTACTTAAATTCATTTTAAATCCTATTTACGAACTCTCGTTACAAAGTTCTTCAATTCTGATTTGTAGTTCTTCTGCACTTGAAACAAACAGGAAACACATCAGTGATTCGTAGCTGATTAACGTGTTTGCCATTGATTTTGATTCCAACTTCACCCCAGTTTAAATTCTGGAACTTTTCCTCCAGATACTCAGAAAATGGATTTGAAGACATTGGATCTACTTGCCTTATCCTTTTCCAACTTTGCATCATGTACTGTCTTGATGTTGACAAATGTTGCAATCAAGTAAATATTTCGTAGTAATTTAATGTGTGCACCTCCTATGATATGATGTTCAAGTGATAAGTACTGCTGCTAAGGAGAGTGAATGGAAGGCTCTCCCTAAATTATGAATTCTACACACAGCGGAAGTTCATGTTCATTCGTCAATTCCATGAGCTCATTGCAAACTTGTATGTGGTCCATTGTGTCCTTAACGAAAACCGTCTTCTTCACTTCACTCGTTAATATCTAAGTCCCGTTCGATAGGATTCAGAATAGGTTTGGTGAATATTTTGTATAGAACTAACTAAAGTAAACTAATTGGTCTATAGTTCTCAATGCGTTCTTTGTTCCCCTTCCTTGTGCAATAGAAGAATATTAGCATTATTCAAATTTGAGGATATTTCTCTCTTCCGGAGGCACGTTAAGAACAATTTGGCAAGTTCTTCTTTCATCCTTTCACCTTGTCACTTAAACGCTTCCAGTGGGCGCGTGCCTAACTGTAGCGGAAGTGGGCGCGCGAGTTACAGTTGAAGCCCATTTTCAAAATTACATAGTTAAATTTCTAATAAATAAAACGTCTTGATTTCAATCTAATATTTTAATGTACTCATATGGCTGGCATTATAAAATGAAAAAGGCAACATGTAAATTATTTATTAGATAAATTACACGAAATAACTATTTGGATTTAAAAAATCAGCACTTTACTAAATGTATTTAGTTTTTCGAACGAAAATATCAAAATTCTAAATTCAAAACCGCAGGTCTTTCTTCACTTTGCAAAAGGACTAATATAGAAGAAAATTACTTCAGATGTAATCAAATTAAATGCAACTGAGTAGGAATATTGTGCTATGAATTTCACATTTGTATTGCATGTTAATTTAAATTAGAGAAATTTTTGTAATTTTGAATTTGAAATATCTTGATCAAAAGATCTTCCAGGTACAAAAATTAATTTCTAGGTATGAAGTTCCTGCATTTTTCTTGTACTCCAGATTTCAAAATCCTTGACGCATAAGGTTCTAGTTGACTTACCTGTACCCCTTTCACATTCGTAGCAATTTCCTACTCTGTCCTTATTTGTGCAGATTGGTTTGGTTCCGAGATCCCCAGAAGATTAAGACCGACACATCAAGGTCAGTTTTAGCTGCTCGTTCTGCTTGATTCTGCATTAATAAGTGAACACTTACCTACATTTAGATCTATGTTCTAACATTCGCATTTCCTGGATCCTTCCTCCATTTCGTAGTTTTATCTCTACCCATATAATATATTTCATGTTTGCCATCTAAGATACTTTCACGTTCATCTTGTTCTTCTCCCTCTCAATCTGTATTGTATGGGGTTCAATGATTCGTCACTGTGTATACTCTCATTTAACACTGAGTGATTTATTAAGCAGAAGGACGACTTCTGTTAGAAGTATTACATACCGCTGAATGCTTATTAGGACATTACTATTCTCAGATACACAAAATGTTAGTACCATGTGCAAAAACAAACAATGAGAACTTTGTCACTATTTGTCGCGTGAGTGGGCGCGTGGTCTACAGTTGTAGCCCAAACGTACTCGAGAGTTTAGCTTGCACGTCGCTCCCAGATACTTACCTTGCGCGTGGAACTGATTCAGACAGGTACTGAAATCTGCACGTACATAAACAACGGAATAACGACATTTCGTTTGACTGAATGGCAGTGGGCTACACCTGTCGCTCGCGCGCCAGCTCCAGGGTTAAACGCTTCCGCTGCGAGTCCATCTTCTTCTGGGACTTTCCCCACTTCACCCCTCTAAGTACTTTATCCACTTCTTCTATCATTACGTCTTGTACTTCTACATTACTTTTTTCTCTCTCTTCTCTTTGTATTATTCATCGAAGTGGTACAATTCTCCATAGAAATTTCAAATATTCTTATTTTTACAGCCTCTTCTTTAGTTCACAATGATCCGTGGAGTCCTCAGATCTTGCAACGTTAATTTAACTCATGTCCCAACGTCATGCAATGATGAAATTTTGCACAGCCACGTAAGTCGGGTGACAATACAATATTCCATTGTTATTTTCATATATTTCTATATTTTAAAACCATATTTTAATATTTTTAGTATGAACTTCTTTATCCTAAAATAAATACTAGAGTGCAACGATCTGTTGATTGACTGATAGCAGAAAATTTTAGGATTTTGGTCACAAAACGTTGGCTTGAGAAAATGTATTCGAACACCGAAATAACTCGAAAAAATTAATATGAATAAAACTTTTTAAAGACATACTTTACTTAAATAATCGTACTCAAAAGTAACAAATAATTTTGTTTATGTATGACTAAAAAGAAAAAGGTAGGGCGCGAAAATTCAAGAATTTATAAAGTGACTGTATATGAGAGTGCGCAGAATGCTTTTCTTTTTAGTCACGCATAAACAAAATTATTATTATTATTATTTTACTTTTTAATAAAATTGTTTAAGAAAAATATGTCTTTAAAACGTTTTTTCTTATTATTTTTTCTCCTTATTTCTGATTACAGTCCCAGCAGGTCTCTTGACTACAATTTTTCTCTCTATCATGAGTTGTTATTAGGTTGTTTTCAAGCTCTTTCCTCCTCGATTTTATTTTTAACAAGATTTTCGTTATATTCTCGTACATCATATCTTATTTTTTTTCTTTCTTGAGGTTTTATTTATTTCTACGCATTCAGTCATCTTTATATAATTTTCCTCTTCTTTCATTCCTTTTTTTTTTTTTAACAATGTCTAGTTTTCTCTGAGATTTTGCTCTTTTTTGTGCCTCTAATTTCCTTGACTGTCTCTCTTATTATCTTAGACAGTATTTCATTTCTGTTATTGATAGTTTTATGATTTTTAACTCTTCCAGTTCGCTGAATCTGTTGCGTAGGTCTATCTCGAATATCTGCCTGTTTCTCGGTAATTTTCAAAAATTGATGGTTTTGTTCTATAAGCTTTTTCCTCTTGTCTTTTATTTCACTTTCACAAGGGGATATATATATATATATATATATATATATATATGTATATAATGGCCGGTAAACCGGGACTGTCGCCCCGAAAGGCTTCTGCCACTAACTGGGAGGAGACCCCTTAATCCCTTTTGCTAAGGTTTAAGGGAACCGACCGGGATAGACGCCTAATGTCCAATCCATACGTTCACGTCGTAGGGCCTGTTAGTACCCTAGCAACTGCTTGGTGAACAAACATGGATGGGCTGTTCACCAACCAGCATTAGCAGACAGCGTGGTGAGTCAAAGGTCGCATATCTTCTTTCTTTACACATGGTGGTACAAATTAGGGAACAGCCTCGGAGGTCCTCATTGCTCGCAGGACGGAATGCAGCTGGCAACGGCAACGGTCAATCATGCAGAAAGTCAGAGGGTCAAAATGCCCGGGTTTCGACTGTAGACTGCCAGGACACCGACACGGCAACTCGAACGGACTTATACGTGGCGACTCTCAACTGTCAGTCAGTCGCAGGAGAGGACAAATTAGAAGAATTCAAGAACGAACTTACGAGAATTAAGTGAGACATCATAGAACTATCAGAAGTGTGGAGGAAGAATGAAGAACAGGTATACTTTGACTTTATAATTGCATTAAAAATAATGGTTTGTTTTTTACATAGAGTTTAGCCCAGCTATGAAAAGCAAGAGCGTCCTGATGAAAAACGAACCTCTTATTCAGCTCAAAACAAGTTTGCAATCATATTTATAGAAAAATTGAGTAAGGTTTTGAATTTGGGACAGCCCATAATGTGATGGCAAAAATTTAAGATTATAGGCTGTACCATTTATTTATTAAATTTTTGTGCGCAATTTTAAAAAGCACTCTTCAATTCCTTTCACATTTGTTCTATTTTTAAATTTATTTCTACCTAATTTATTAAATAAAAAATAATATGATCATGACGCTAGTCACTTGCAACGTGAGACGGAGTGACTGTAGCTTAGTTAGTACAGCGTTGACTTATTATTCGAGTGGTCTTGGGTTCAATTCCAGTGGCTAACAATTCTTACTGGGTTGCTTCAGGGTTTTTGTTCAGTTACACCAGAAAAATACTGAGATGGTATATTCAATTATGTCCTGGCCACTCCTTCGTACATCCTTTCCCCTACTTCTTCCAGGTCTGAGCTATAGATGCCTAGAAACTATAAAAAAATCAAATTCATTCAACTTCCAATGTGATAGTAGTAAATGTGGCAGGTTTATTACCCTGTAACCAAATAATTTCAAATTAATAATTTTAAACTGCGTTTTTTTAAAATACAGAGATCAGGCTGGATTGATTAGTTTTTACTGGTTTCGTTCTACAATATTTTTGAATTGGAATTCTATTTTATGGTCTATAAGCATCTAAGACTCAGGTCAATGTGGACATTTATTTTACACTTTATGTATACATTAACAAAACTCTTTTGTTACTATTAGGTCAAGTGACAAATCGTCCCTTATTATGCGGAATAGTCCGTATTATAAGGACTTATTCCTCGAAACGTACCACTTTGTTTGGAACTTCTACACGTCTCATAGACTGAAACCCCTGTTCCACTGAATCCCATATTCTCATGTTTTAAAAGTATCTTATGATTAGTAAAAGCGTCGCTATCTTAAGGCACGTTAATTCTGTACAAAAGTAGAATTTAACATGCCGGGCGTAATTGTAAATAAGGTTTATAAACCTATCGTAATTATTAATATTTTCTGTTACAATTAATATAATTTTAAATGTATTTTGTTCAAATCTGCATTAACTTTATTTTGTCCTAGTACTTGAATGAGCATCCTGTATTTGAACTTAGGAAAGATAGGCAGACAATATTCTGATTATATTTTCTACTATCAAGGAAACTGTATCTGGTGGGACACGAAAATCAGCATGAAACTTCCACAGTGAGTTGATGATATGTTCAAATGAACACTCCTGTAGTACTACGTTTCAGAGTTTCGCGGAACACGAGTTACAGGACTTCAAAGTTTTAGAAATTTTGTTCTGAACGCCTGAAGAATAGGCAACACTTCATACATATGTATTGAAGTTATGAATTTCCCGTTCACGTTTATATAAAAGGTTGCGCTGAAGATAATTTAAATGCTAGATTAAAGTTAATGATCAAATTGACGTGTTAATTAATTACTCTGATACCTGTCAAATACGAATATTATATAAATACAGGATGACCCAAAGGAAACTTCCCATTTCTGTTAATTTCGTAACGAATTGATTTCCAGGAGGAATCCCAACACACGCCTCTATTATTTTAAGGGGGAATTGTCATGCTGTACAATTTTATTGTGGTCTAGTGGCAAAAAGTGAAATTTTCTTAAATAACATCCTGGGTCAAGCAACACGTTATGCCAATTGTCTTTTTAGTTCTATTTACAAAAGCATGTGATCGTTTACTAGTTTCTTCGAAAACTTTGCGAGAAATTGGGTCTGGAAGTCTCAAAATATTATAAAGTGAAATTTTGTAGGTGGGATAGTATTTTACTTAATATAATTTCAGGTGAGTGACGGCAACAAACAAACCTTCAAAAGTTCTTTTGAATCTCTTTAAAAACAAAAAGAGATGCTTTTCGTAACTTGATTAATTCTTAGCGCTATATCATAATTGCTGAGCTTAAATACTACAAAATGTAAGGAAGGTCATAATTACATACAATTGGCAAGTAAGATTAGGTAATACAATTTACTATAGTAGACGTTATGAACGGTGTCCATCGCCCATCATACAATGGAGAAAAACTCCGAGGTGCATCACTGTCTCCCATGGAAAATTCAGAATGACATTTTCTTAAAGTTCATGTGTTGAGTTGTATACGCTTGCATATTACTTTTCGGAACACATATTAAAGAACAGAAACTTTGTTTAATTTCCTAATGAATTTCGTGTAGTTATATATCCATGGTTATCTTAGTGAACATTTTAATGTTCGCAATAGAAAACTAAAACGGGACGAGTGTCTTATGCCCCCCTAGAATAGTTATGTAATGTCAACGCACTCTGATGATGGAAGTAAGAACTGTATACGACCGCAAGCACTGTAAATGTAATAGTTGTTCTCTACGGCACGTTCTCTGATATTGTGTTGTTCTTAAATGAAATGAGTGTAAAATGTACAATCTATATTCAGTCCTTAATCTTTTGAGAGAAAAGGTAAGTACTAATTTTGTGTTTAATGACACCCTGCCTATTGTTTTCGATCAAAGACTTGCGGAAGAGA
>JAGDQP010033380.1:0-19517 GCA_022664845.1 Lepisma saccharinum
TTTTTTTCTGATATTAATTTCCTTATCATTGAGATTTAATGGTCTCTACAAAACTTAGCTTGATTTTGGCAACAGGAATCAAAATTGAAAGCGCAATACCTTTCATACGCTTATATGTACAAAATAACCAAAAAATTTTTTTTGCCCTTCTAGAGCAGTGATAAAGAGCAATACAGTGAACAGTACGTACCATTAGGTTTCGAAGTAAGCTCTATCAGCATTTAACACGTTTGCCAATGTTCCTCCAGCTGCACAATACCCTTGTGATAAAAGTCGGCGGTTTTCAAAGCAAAAAAGTCCGTGAGTGCGTTCCGCAGGTCACCCTTATTGGCGAAGGATCTCCCACGGTGGTGGTTGTCGAGGGAATGAAACATGTGGTAATCTGTTGGCGCAAAGTCCGGTGAATATGGTGCTTGGCACAGTGTCTTCCAGCCAAGTTGCTGAAGGGTTTCCCGGGTCCTCTTGGCCATATTTGGCTTGGCATTGTCGTGGAGAAACAGCACACCCTTGCGATTCACCAATGCCGGCTCCTTCTGCCGCAATACACGGTGCACCCTTTGCAACTGCTGTGAGTACAGGTCAGCAGTGATGGTCTGACCAGGTGGAAGGAGCTCGTAATGCACCACTTGGCGACAAGTCCACCATACAGAGAACATAACCTTTCGTGGGTGCAGAGGTGGTCTTGAGGTGTGAGAAACAGGGTCCCGTGGCCACAACCAATGTCTGATACGCTTGGGAGTGTCACAGAGGACCCACTTTTCGTTACCAGTGAGCAAGCGATCAAATATGGATGTGTTCAGGTGCCGACTGAACAAAGACAAAAGACTCGTTGTTCCTTGTTGACTACCGACAATATGTAGGGTACCCACCTGCTTAACCTGTATGACTTCCCTATCCCATGCATGTGAAGTCTGACTGTTTTAGTCGAAACATGGAACATTTCTGCAAGTTTATCACACGTTAGACCACTGTCCTCCTCGACGACTGCTTTCAGGGCCTCGTCATCCAACACATGTGGTCGTTCACTGCGAGATTCATCAGCAAGGCTCACATCTCCCAAACGGAATTTCTGGATCCAATGCCTGGCGGTGCGTTCGTTCACAGCATTCTCACCAGAGGCCTGGCATGCGGTGACTTGAAGCAGCAACTGACAGGCCTACTTTAAAGTCATACAAGCACACGCGAACAAGCTGCTTCGATACCCCCATTTCTCTTTTACATTGGACGAGCTATGACTGCTGTGTGTGAGCACCGTGCTTGTATTACTGCAGGTCGATGATGAGACTAATTCACGATCGCTTGGCAGGTACGTGCGTCATCTCGTTTCCTCTGTGAGCGCATGATTAATGGGACGTTAAAACTGTTTTGGTTACCTTGTATATCATTAACAAAAAGGAAAGGCGGAAGAGCAATTTAAGGTAAATTTATGATAAAAAGTAAGGAATTAACTTACAGCTTATTTATTCCATCGGACAACAAACACACATACGTACACATTATACACAGTTTTTCGCAATATTTCAGTATATTACGAGAGTATTCTTGTTTGTTGAGGAAAAGACGAACACATGTAGATTGAATAAAAAACGAAGACGACAGCGGAACCACGTAACGAATGACGCATCAAGTTTGGAGAACAACTGACTCCTATATAGCGCATGAAACAATTTACAACTGCACAGAGTGTAAGTTAGGGATGGAATTGTGGAAGGAAATGTGTTGAAAATGCACAGCAAACGGGAGATTTACAGTTATTGAAGGTTCAGGCCAGGATACATTTTCGCGCTCAAACCATGAATAAGGGCGCCCTCCCACAGACGGCGTGTTGAGATGCTGGTCGTAGGGGGTAAAACTTGTATTATAGCAACTAAGAAAAATAGGTCAAAACTGGTGTTGTGAAACTCGATGTGTAAGGAAATTGGGGCATCCGGCTTGATGATAGTGCAGAAGTGAATATGGTTGTTAATACGAATGTTAAGAGCACAACCTGTTTCTCCCAAATAAAAGACATTACAGAACTTGCAGGTTAGGATGTATATTACATTAGAGGTGTGGATGTAACCTTTGGGATTTAGGCTGTACCGGCCACTAGCAGCATTGACACTGACTGTGGGACAAGTGATGAAAATGGAGAAGATCCTACATCTGGACCTCTTGCATATATGGACGCTGGTTTGGAGTGGTGGCGATGAAGGACTCGTATGGACCAAGAAATTCTTAAGATAAGAGGGATGCTGAAAAACTAATCTCGGTTTTGTGGGGAATACTGATCTTGTGTCTGAGTCAGATTGGAGAATGTGAAAATATTAAAAAAAAAATTGGTAAACTTAATTTTATATGAGCCAGTCTACTAACTTTTGACTTCGGCCCGTCACGTTTCGCCCATTTACAGCCAGTTAAAATCCACCAACATCCATACCCCTTCCGGGAATCGAACCCGGGACCTTCGAGTCGTTTGCCTAACGCCTTAGACCGCACGGCTACCCGGTCGGCAATGTGAAAATGAGAGTGTAGGATTTGTTTGACCTTGGCTAGTTTAGGATGGAACTGGGTGATTAGAGACGGTGGATAGGGATTAGTGTTGGAGGTTTGAGTGAGTTGAATGTATGAGGATGCACGGCGAAACTGGTTGGTTACAAGGTTGCCCCAGTCTCCTGACACAGCGAGTCTCACAACACCAATTTTGATCTATCTTTCCTGGTTGACATAATACACATTTTATTCCCTACGACCAACACCTCAACACGCCGTCTGCTGAAGGGCGCCTGTATTCATGGTTGGAGTGTGAAACTGAATCCTGGTCTTAACCTTCAATAACTCTAAACCTCCCGTTTCCTCTGCATTTTTAACACTTTTCCTTCCACAATTCCATCCTTAACTTACACGCTGAACAGTTGTAAATTGTTTCATGCGCTATATAGCAGTCAATTGTTCTCCAAACTTGATACGTCGTTCGTTACGTGGTTCCGCTGTCGTCTTCGTCTTTTATTCAATCTACATGTGTTCGTCTTTTCCTCAACAAACAAGAATACGCTCGTAATATACTGAAATATTGCGAAAAACTGTATATTGTGTATATATAATGGTAAAACAGGTAGAAAAAAAGGATACTTACATAGCAGATTCTTGAGACAGGTGTACAATTACATCACAAACACAATAGAAAGGCAGTACGTTTCGCAAAGGCGTTTTCAACTGATAGGAGAGGAAATGGACAGAGCGGACAGGTGGGGGACTAGTGTTAAGGAAACGCCATATTGTGAACAGATACAGGGTGACAGTGTGGCCAGGTTATGGAGGAGGAGAAACGACTAGATGGGACGGAGAAAACACGAAATGGACAAGAAAATGCGAAGGTTACTAGAAGCAAGGGCCTTCCCGAAGGAATAAGAGGGTACAGAATCAGAAGGGGAGGGGGGAAATAATAATAATAAAGATGAAGGTGAGAACAAAGAAACAATATAGAAAAATAAAATAAAACTGTAACATGAGACGGAACAAAGAAGAGAAAGGAAGAAGAAGACTGCGCTGCAGGGAGTTACAGGCAGTTGAGGCCGGGTTCATGGTTGGCGGAAAGGATAGAGATGTAGTCTGCTCCCATCTCTTTATAACTGTGGCAGGTGAGTCACGGTTCAGGATTTTTAGGATTCTGACTAGAAAGGTTTCGTCGAAGGTGCAGCCGTGATAAGAAGTGTGTTCAGGTATGGGGAGGTGCGGAAGTTGAGATTTGGAGGAGTAGCGATGGTTGTTGATGCGGAAGGTTAGAGTTTGGGTTTCACCAACGTAGAAGGCGGAACATAGGTTAAAGAGTAGGATATAAACGAGGTTGGAAGATATGCAACTGCCGGAATGTCGGAAAGAGTACGTCTTGTGAGTGACAAGATGTACGAAGGAAAGGCTGGGATCAAAAATAGGACAGGTTTTGCAGTGGGGTCTATTGCATTTGCCAGGTTTGGGAGGAGGGGGCGGAATTGGTTCAGTTTAGTTGAGAATCGTGTTAGGATTCGGAGGTCTGTGATAGACAATTTTGGGGCACGATCAGTAAGCTCTTTCAGTTTCAGGTGACGCAGTGAGCATGGGGTGTGCCAATTTGAGGAGTTTTGGAGGGCCTGAAGGTTGGAGTGGTACTGGGTGAGAAGATTGGGAGCGGAGGAAGCTAAGCGTGGAAGTAGGTTGGAGTTGGGATGATTACGGGCACGGTCCAGTTGTTTACGAATGAGGTGTTTGGGATTTCCACGGTCAGTGAAAGCTGAGGAGAGGATACTGAAATAGTTTTGGACCAGGTCATCAGAGGAACAGATGTGGGGGCCCCGGACAGCAAGAGCGTATAGTATGGTATGGATGGAAGCTGTTGAAATGGAGATATTGCATACTGTTAGTAGGTTTGATGTGAACGCCTGTCTCAAGTCGAGTGTTCTTGAGCCAGACGGCCACATCAACGAAAGTTATGTGTTCCCTCGAGAAGGTCTAGGTCAATTTGACGGGGAAGGTGCAGTTGAGGTTTTGTAGAAATGTTTCTAGTGACTCTTGTCCGTGGGTCCACATAAAAAAAAAAAAATCGTCGATATAGCGAAGCCAAGTGAAAGGTTTGAGAGGTGTAGAGTTGAAGTATTGGGTCTCCAGGTGTCCCATGAAAAGGTTAACGTAGGAAGGGGCCATGCAAGTGCCCATGGCTATGCCTTTGATTTGCAGGAAATTGTGGTTCTCAAAGATGAAGTTGTTCATGGTGAGGGCAAATTGGGCTAGCTGAAGCAGAAATGGTGTACTGGGTTTACAAGGACTGGGGCGTGTGTCGAGGAAGTATTCAAGGGTAGAGAGACCATGGGTGTGGGGAATGTTGATATACAGTGACGTCACGTCGACTGTAACTAAGATGGTGTCAGGTGGGACACGATCAGAGATAGAATGTATTGTGGAGAGGAAGTGGCGGGTGTCCTTGATGTAGGAAGGGAGAAACCTGGACAAACGGTTGGAGATGGTGGTCAAGGAAGGCACGAGATTTTTTCAGTGGGAGAGTCAATACTGAAAACTATGGGTCTGATTTAATTACCAGGTTTCTGGATTTTGGAAAGTAGGTTCTGGGATTGTCAGGACAGAGTGTACGGACAGTGGAACGCGACAGCCCCTCATGGGGTCCATGCGCTTGGAGGTAGGTGCGAATAATATCAAGAAAGGATTGGGTGGGATCTTCCTCGAGAAAAAGGTAAAAGGTAGGATCGGAAAGTTGTTTGAGGGCTTCAGATTGGTAGTCAGAGTAATTCACAAACAACCTCCCTTTTCATATGGCTACTATCGAGTTATGAGATACAAAAGCAAACCAACACTACAACAGAAGTAATTATCGGCTTATCAAATAAGTAATGTCGAACGTGCGATGACTGCTACAATGACGCTATTAGACGAGCGAATAATGAAGTAAACGGCACGTGCCATAACTCAGTCATATAGGACACTTGATTGTATAACAGTGTGTAAAACTTTACCAAGTTTTGGAAGAGATGCTTGTGTTTGCTTATGGCAGTGTCGGAGGAGCATATACGACATGTCATGCTGTATGAATTTTACCAGGGACCTTCAGCCAGCGCTGCGGCACGAACCATCAATGCTGTATAAGGTCAGAGCGCTGTGGAAGTGCGAAAGTGCCAGAGGTGGTTCCAGAGGTTTCGGTCTGGGCACACCAGCCTCACCGATAAGCCCTGTCCAGCTGGACAATTATGACCTGCGAGCAGCAGTGAAGGCAAATACAATGCAAAGTGTTGAAGAACTGGCCAGATTCGACCGTTCATCATCATCTGCAGGACCTTGGGTACGTGTCGAAACTCAAAAAATAGGTACCTCATGTGTTAACGCCTAAACAGAAGCACCCGCGAGTTGACATCTCCACTTCCCTGCTCACCCGTCACAGACGTGAGCCATTTATGGACAGAATGGTTACAGTGAATGAAAAGTGGGTCCTCTACCGTAACATTACACGCAAATGGCAGTGAGTACTTAAAGGGAAGAGTGGCGATGGAACTATGTCAAAAAAAAAAAGGACCTCCGCCCTTGCAAAGTGATGTTGATAGTTTGGTGGGATATCCTTGGGGTAATTCATTTTGAGCTCTTACCACGTTACTAGACCATCTATGCAGACAACTACTGTCAGCAGCTTCAACGCCTACGGACTGCATTGTTGCAGAAACGTCCTGCTCTGGTTAATCGCAAGGGTGTGCTCATCCACAGTGATAACGCGCGCCCACATACGGCAAGAAGGACCTGTGCTAAGATCGAGGAATGTGGCTGGGAGAAACTCCCCCATCCGACGTTTTCACCAGATCTTTCACCAACTGTCTTTTGCGCAGCCTGCAAAACCATCTTTCTGGGAAAACACTGCAAAATGAGGATAACATGCGACGAACAGTGACCCAGTTTTTTTGCCTTCGAAACCAATGATTTCTTTCAACGGGGGATTCAACATCTGGTTGTCAGGTGACGGAGTGTTGTGCAGTCCGATGAAGACTATTTTCCTAACTAACGGCAGTGTTCCAGGTAAGTCATCGTTTTCATCACGGTGCAAAAATACAACATTACTTATGGGATAAGCTGATATAATGACATGTCATTTGCACTACTGAGAGACTGATGTATGTCCATGGTTTTATTATTGCACATAACAGAATATTACAATAATAAGAGGCTACGGGAGAGTTAGTACAGGCTTTTTCATCTAGCAGTATCATAGTCACTGAATTTATTAGTGGAACATTTTACTGAAAAGAAAGCACTTACACTAATCTTCTGTTTACTTGTAGGAACTAAATTGTTGTATACTGCAAATGCTGAGAGAGGCATCTTTATTCTTTACCTGTAACAAGAAAAATTAATAAAGAGATAAATAGTAGATTGAAATACCAATAATCTGAAAATTTTAAAATGCAAGACATGCTTAATTACTTAAAAACACACACAAAAAAAACCTGAACAATGTATTGAAGAGTGAAGCAAATAGCTGTCGTAAATATCCATCACATAAAGACCCAAAACTATACCAGTATTCAACGGGAAAATCAATCCTTAAATTTAAAAGTCAATGAACCACTTCTCTAACGTGGAATTACCAAAAGTTAAGTGAAGCTAACTTTATAGACAAATAGCGCATGTGTGGGGAAAAAATATCTTTCTTAACTAGGGATGGGATCCTAACACGCTAGTGTTTAAATGGTACACAGACCATATTTTGATGTTATTCCCAAAGTCGACCTTCCTCACCACTCTATTACTTCTCCTAAAACTAAATTTCATAGCCTATTTAGGCTTTGACTTATCACACGGCATTCGTTCCATAGTGTGTTTTGTGTCCAGCGCAAGGATTTTATTGCCACTTTCCTGGTTTTCGCAACCGGTTCCGCTACTTAACCCTAGAACCGACGGGCTGGGTCTCTCACACCCAATCGATATTTATTTTCTTAGTTCCAACTAGTAGGTAGTTCCAACCTTTCAATTACATCCTATAGAAATATTTGGCTGTGCTTTATAACGATTTATTGCATAATGTATCATTTCGTATGCGGTAAAATTTTATTTGGGTCTCAGAGACCTAACCCGTCCGTTTACGTAAGTTGTGTTTTTGCACGCATGAAGTAAATCAGTCTGATTGTTGGTCAAGTTTCTTTCATTAATTAGGGCCGGTGTCGTGTGCAATATGCAGGAATGGAAGTCAGGATTTCGGAACTCTGATTTAAGGAGTTCCGGAATGTAGAAACGTCAGAATTCCGTAATCGAAAAAAAAAAATTAAAATTGACTTCGCACTTCCGAACACCCCTAGCAATAAGTTACTTATAGTGTAATTCTTTGTTTAGCAGCTTGTATGATCTTTGAACATTCTTCCGTTTCCATATAAACATATGGTTAGTAAAACATATTTTATCGAGCTTGAAAGAGGACTGTTCAGTTGAAGTGTTCGAACGGGATCAAATCTCGAGAAACCTACAATTGATTTTTCACTCGCGTACAAAGGTGGCAGCACAATTCTGTCAAAAGCGTTGCATTCACATCAATCTTGTCACACTAATACATAATAAACCATAAAGTAAACCAATTCTCCCTGTGTATCCTAATTACCTAATACAATTATTCCAAATACTGAAAACATTGAGTTATATTGCTCATATACATAATGTGAGGATAAAATATTACTTTAACTTTTTTTTGCAATATTACAATTATAGTAATAAATCATATTAAAAATAATACTGCCTACAGTTCGCCCAAAGGCAGTATATCATACATTGAATCTGACAGTACCAGCCCGTCCGCTAACATATATTTTTCTGTAACGGCCTTAAATCCCGTTCCATTGTATTTATTTTCAGTCAGTTCTTGTTTACTTGCTTTGATCTTCAAAGGAAAGATTTTTACTGTGTTGATCTCCAGATTGCTATTACTCTTTTGACCATTACCTATTCCTTCCCAAGCAAAGGTGGTTATTTTCGTTTTCTTTTCTTTGATCTATTCTGGTGTAAGATTTCTTTCTTCCCAAACTACTTTCGTAGCATCTTTCGTTTATTATAGATCATCTCATTGAGTAAACAGTGTCGTCTGCTGTCACTGGATGAGAATGATTCATCTTAAGTATGTGGTTATTTATTAT
Organism: Lepisma saccharinum; assembly: GCA_022664845.1. Taxonomy (NCBI): domain Eukaryota; kingdom Metazoa; phylum Arthropoda; class Insecta; order Zygentoma; family Lepismatidae; genus Lepisma; species Lepisma saccharinum. Next base: position 8,631 of record JAGDQP010033380.1, read on the forward strand.
TGGTAGAATCTTCCCACCAGAAAAAAAGCCTTATTCTTTGATATTTATTAAATATTGATAAACTTTATATTTTGATCTTTGTACATTTGAACATTTGCTAAGTTGGCTTTCCCCTTTTGTGAATGTAAATGAGAGAATTGGGGTGTTTCTTGTCTGGTGTTATGACCTGCCAGTCTTGTTTGTTTTGTTTCGGATTGCGCAGTCTTTTGTCACCAGTGAGCAGAGGGGCGTGTTCCTCTCTAGAAAAAAGGAAATTGAAGAAGTTTCTTTCAGGACAGGCAACTGAGCTCCAAAATAATAAATTATGAAGTTTTATTAAATATATTCGTTACACATGATCATTCAGTTGCCTGACAAGTTAAGTAATGATGTATGTTGGTGAAAACATATAAAGTCGTCTTCGCCCGTACCAGATTAGCAAGAAATTTTAAAAATTAAAATTTGGAACATGTTTCGTTTGTTCTTGCATGCTGTTTCGATTGGTGAAGTGGGAGAAGACATCTTGGAGTCTTTCTGTAAAAATTAAATTCTCGAAGTTTTGGACATTTGAGAAACTAAATTTCACTCATATATATTTTCCGTTGTTACGCTGTTGTACTGTTACGATGTGTGTAATTATTTTACTTTAATTATGGTAGTACAAAGTGTAATTTACGCGATGCAAGGCTAAACTGGTTACGGCGGACATGGGCTGACTATATATTCTTAATGCTGTGCTAAAGTATAGGCGTAATCTGGTAATTAACATCCCCTCAAATTCTCGTTCTGAGTTTTCACTAATTTACATACTGCAATGTTGTCTTTAACGTTTGAATATACTTTAGCTACTCCTATAGCGATGTATTTATTTTTGATAAAAGCTCACTATCGTTTCAAGCGCGGAGTAAGTTTAAATTCTGCATTCAGTGATAGGTTGCGTTTGTTTCTCTTTCGTGTATCAGCTATGTAAAATTTAGAATATTCATCCAACCGACACGATCGTTAGACTCATTTTGATCAAAAGTATTAAAAGGTTGTAACGCAACGATTATAAAATTATTCCACCATGACTGATTTTGTATACGTGGAGCTTCACTCCATCTGGTTTGCACTAAGATTTTGGTTGTCTTTGAAGTATTCAATAAAAGTGCGTTAAATGGAAGTGGCCCAACGTTGACTGTAATTTGATCTTCAATGTTTTGAACCTTTATGATTTCGAGTTGTTGTTGCAAATTGAAAATAGACAAAATGTGTTTACCGAAATATTCAGTGAATTATAACTACCAGAAAATCATAAGGTCCCCGAGTACAAAACTCGAAATTTCAGTATTTAATTCCAAAAGTTAGGGGCTCGGGCCGCACAAACGGTAAAAAGGATATTAATGTTCAGGCACTTCTCGAATACTAGTAAAAATATCAGATATTTAAAAATGGCGTCCAAACATGGTGACTTAATGAATTTTTCATGATGCTGTAAATTGAGACGTAATGATCAGAAACGCAAATCCTTTACAGTTTTAACACCTTATAGAGGTCATTGTGATCGTGGAAGCAAATGGTCATATAACCCATGGATACCAAAAAAAAATTATCTGAAGTTAGAAAAAAAAACTCTCAAAAGTTGGCAACATTGCGAGTTAATTGCGCGATTCCTATTGAAGCAATAGGGGAATTTTTACCCTCCACTGAAGCACACTACTTTGTTTTCTTCCTACCATTCAGCATATGCTACTAAATACATTAGTTCCTCCATAATAAACTTTTAAATTTGACCTAATTTTTGCTTTTTCGTACTACTCGTTCTGAGGCCGGCCATTTTGAAAGGCTATAAATTGAAAGAAAATTTTTTTGGGGGTAAGAAGAAAAAATCTGGGTGTAATAATTTTGAACGTAGATCCCATATAGAAAATATGAATGAAATCTGAGACAGTCATGTGGATCACCCTGGACGATTTGAAATGTAATCAGTCGTATTTCCAAATTACTAGTAAGACTTTTGTCATGACCGTATTAAGATTTTGTACTCGAATTGTTACATGCGAACATGTTTTGTTTCAACGAAAGATATGTAAAAGTTAGTTTTGAATGAGCAATCTAACAAATTTGGATGGAACTAATTGAAATCAAATATCCCCCCCCCCCCCTCTTCGAAATCGAAATCACGATCTGTCGTTGACATTCTTTTACTTATGGAACTGATCAAACTCTGCCTGAAATGATTTTTTTCTTCTCCTTTTCTCCAGAGTAAATATTGTATGATACGCCTTGGCACAAATGTTACTCTGTGATTTAGAGCTTGATTTTTTTTTTTTTTTTTTTATGAAAATGAACAGTGGATAAAAAGGGTTTATTAACTTTCATTTAAAAGTTTAGCATGTAGAGTATAGTCAAACATTCTTTGTTTAAGTTATTGTGAATAAGAGACAAAATTGAATGAAAATTCTTTTATTTTGACAGTAAATTGTAATGGCAGTTTTAATTTTCAGTGCAAGTCATGTCGCAAACCTATATTTTGCGTTGCTTCAAGGTTAATGCACGTAAATTAGTTTAGTCTAAATTACTTAGCGCTCCAGCTTTTGTTTAATATCCATAAATGAATCGTCTCGATTCATGCCGCTTATATTTCACAAAATAGCTACAGTGACCTTGAACGCCAAGTGACAATGTCGTCATCTTCTGGCAGATAGTTAGTTACTAGAAACTTTCTTTTTTCTCTTTGTTAGAATACGACGAATACCACTGGCGGAAACTACTGCTATAGGCTATACTGTAGTATTCGGGTTCGTTATTTGGTCTAAGTGCGCTTCTGTGGTAATCTTGAAGTTTTATGCTTTAATAGTTTCACGCGATGTCTACGTGTCATGTTTTTCAGGATTTATTTCAATGTTTACGTTCTTATGAGTGTTTAAGGGTAAACTGCAGATTATCGTCTAAAATCTGATTGTTTATTGGAGGTTCACGCTACCCAAACACCTTTCTGTGCTTTGGGGTGGGTAGTTCTCATGGTTCTCTTTTCTGGTGGGTTGGAGAATCCTTATTTGAATAATAATGATGTTTTACGCAGATATTATTTTGAACTTACACTGTCGCGTACAATACAAGTGTCATAGTGAACTGAATTTTCTTTTGACTAAAGGTAGTGCACGCACATTAAACTTTCAATGCTTTAAGGTTTTCTTATGGATTTATTTTCACGTTGATTGAATTTAATATTTTCTACAGTGACCTTGTACACCAGGGGACAATATCGCTGTCTTCTGACAGATAGGTAGTACATTAGAACTTTTATTTCTTCTACTTTTCTCCACACAAAGTGTTTAAAAAATAATTCTCTGTCGCACTTCCATACGCACAATCCAACAGCTAGCGACAGAAAACCCGTAACGGAAACCACACTATAATAATTAATTCATAAAAAACGCAATCCAGTTGATTCGGTGGCATACCAATGGTGTAACACTAAGATGACTTTTTTTATAACTTTAGTCTTGTTTTACTGTTTTCAAGTTAAGCTACAGTGAGTTAATTAGAAGAGTCAAGTTAGATTATTTGTTTATATATTTTAAAGTTTTACACACTTCACATAATCATTACGGTGTGGACAGAGCAACTAGGCGTCAGAAAATGGAAAAACAATACGTAAAATAGATAAAAATCTTTTCATCGACGATGTGTAAGAAGTAAAATTATGTAGGCGGAGTGAAGTTTAACGAAGTAGTTTTTCAAGAAATAAAATACTTAAGTTGATGCATCAACTGTGCCGATGGTATGAAAGCACGTTATATATGTTTACAACACTGCCTTTAGACCAGGAATCCCCCTTTTTTCTTTCTTATTGGCGGTGAATGTTTACTTCCGGAGGTAGTACGAAGAAAGAATTGGTAGTTTTAGTTGGTGACAATAAGAAAACAATCGAAGCTAAGTGAACTCTGGAGCGACTTCAAGAGGTAAGAGATAAATGAAAAAATATTTAACTTTTATACCTAACCTGTGTCTAACCGTATGGCCGGCAAACCGGAACTGTACTCCCAAAAGATATCTGCCACTAACTGGGAGGAGACCATTTAATTCCTCTTGCTAAGGCTTACTTCGTGGGCCCTGTAAATATCCAAGCAACTGCTAGGGCGAACGGACATGGATCTGGTGCTCACCAACCCGCATTAGCAAACAGCTTGGTGAGTCAAATGTCTGCACCCCTCCTTTCTTTACACATGATGCTACAAGTAAGGAAACAGTATCGGAGGTCCTCATTGCCCGGAGAACGGAATACAGATGGCAACGGCAGTGGTAAGTCCTGCAGGAAGTCAGAGGGTCAAAATGCCCGGGTATGGACTGTAGACTACCAGGACACCGACACTGCAACCCGAACGGACCTATACGTGGCGACTCTGAACTGTCAGTCACTTGCAGGAGAGGACAAATTAGAAGAATTGCAGAATGAACTCAAGAGGATTAAGTGGGACATCATAGGGCTATTAGAAGTGTGGAGGAAGAATGGAGAACAGTTGGAACTACCGTTAGGGCACACGTTCTACTTCAAAGGAACAGAAAATGGCAAACCGACAGGTGTTGGTTTTATAATATATAAAGAACTGAAGACATGGACCATAGAAATTGAAGGAATTTCGGATAGAATCGCACGAGTAATAATAAAGATAAACAAGAGATACAGTATAGAAGTTATACAAGTATATACTCCAACAACGTCACATCCGAAGGAGGAAGCCGAAGACCTATACAAGGAGATATAGAAGATTTTGGATAGCAGCAAATCGTATTACAAAATTGTAATGGGAGACTTCAGTGCGAAAGTAGGAACTAAGCAGAGCAGTGACACGAAAGTGGGAAACTTTGGATTTGGCAAAAGAAACAAGAGAGGAGAGAAATTAGTGGAATACTCAGAAGCCAACAGACTGTTGTTCATTTCAAACACATTTTTCAAGAAACTGCCCCACAGGAAGTGGACATAGAAAGGCCCAAATGGAACTAAAAGCGAAATAGACTACATTTTATCGAATAACAGGGAAGTTCTGCAAGACGTGTCTGTTCTGAATAGTTTCAAAACAGTCTCAAGTGATTATAGAATGATAAGATGTAAGCTAATACTAAACTTGAGAGAAAGAAGCTTAGGAGAAGAAAACCGCCACTCTTAAATCTGGAAAATCTAGGGAAACACAGACATTCGAGATAGAACTAAGCAACAGATTCAGCGTCTTGGAAGAGTTAGAGGATGAAGAAGACATCAATACTGACCAGAGACATCAATACTCGGGCAGAAATAAAATACTGACCGAGATATTAAGAGAGACAGCAAGGAAATAACTGGCATCAAAAAAAAAAAAAGTAAAATCTCAGAAGAAACTAAACTCTTGATGAAGAAAAGGCATAGAACTAAATAAAACTGTAAGGAAGAAAATAAGAGAGGATGTACGAAGAGACAACGAAAATCTTGTTAGAAATACAATCGAGGAAAACAAGAGACTGAAGAAAACCAAACAGCAGCTCATGATAGAGAGAAGCAAATAATTGCAGTTAAGAGACCAGACCGGACCGTAACCTGAAATAGGGAAAAATTATTAAAATATTTGAAAACTCCTACAGAGAATTGTGCTACTCCGAAGAAGAACTAGAAAATATAGATTCACAAGTAAATGATGTTGATGCCGCAGACGTAATGAAAGAAGAAGTGGATAAGTACTTCAGAACAGATGTTAAAATGGGAAGGTGAAAAGACGAACGAGGAACTTGCCAAATTATTCTCAATGTGCCTGAGGAAGAAAGACATACCGTCAAGCTGGAATAATGCTCTTATCATTTTGTTGTACAAGAAAGGGCACAAAGAGCGCGTCGAAAACTACAGACCAATTAGTCTACTGTCAGTTCTATATAAAATGTTCACCAGTTATTTTGAATCGTATCGAACGAGACTTAGATTTTAACCAGGGAAGGAAACAAGTCGGATTTCGTCGTGGATTTAGCACAATGGACCACATACAAACGTTGAATGAAGTTATGGAAAGGAATATGAACTTCCACTATGTCTAGGATTCATAGATTTTTAAAAAAGCTTTCGATTCTGTCTCCTTATAAGTAGTACTTAAATTCATCAAGGCATCAAAAGTCCATACATTTACTCGACTGCTACATCTTTCATTAGACTACATCACGAAAGTGAAAAATTTAAAGTTGGAAAAGGGGTAAGGCAAGAAGATTCAATTTCTCCAAAACTGCTTTCTGCTGTCCTGAAAAGTGTGTTCCAAAATTTAAACTGCGATGAAGTTGGAATAAAGATCAATGGCGAATACCTTCATCACCTACGATTCGGTGATGATATAATCCTGTTTGCTTCAAGTGCAGAAGTATTACAAACCAGGTTGGAAGAGCTGTGTAATGAGAGTTCGAAAATAGGCCTTAAAATGAATTTAAGTAAAACAAAAGTAATCTACAATCAATATGCTGCAAAGAAGGAAATAAAGATTAGCGGAGAGACTTTAGACATAGCTGATGACTATGTTTACCTCGGAAAGCTCAAAACTTCGAATGCCAAGCTTAATGATGAAATAAATAGAAGATGTAGGATGGCGTGGAGCTCGTTTGGAAGACTACACCTTATTTTCGAAAGCAAACTACCAGTGTGTCTGAAGCGTCAAGTTTATAACAATGTGTCTTATCGGTATCTGTAATAATGTACGGTTGTGAAACTTGGACATTGAATGCGCAAACGACTCACAGATTAAGTCACACAAGGAGCAATGAAAAGATACATGCCAGGAATAACTAGGAGGGAAGGAAGACAAATTACTAGATTAGCGAACAAACAAAGATAGAAGATATAATCAAGACTGCGAAGAAGATGAGGTGGAAATGGGCCGGTCACATAGCTAGACGAACAGATGGAAGGTCGACGACAACTGTACTACTTTGGATTCCTAGAGAAAAGAAACGACTGAGATGACGTCCAAATGCTATATGGGTAGAAAAAATCAAGCGTTTTTCAGGAGCTACATGGATGAGGATAGCAGCAGACCGTGATATGTAGAAAGGAAAGGTGGAGACCTTCATCATACATATATTCTAACCTGACTCTTCTAACCAAACATAACCCTGTCATTGAACTGTGTAGAATTTTAAATTGCGTAAATATACAAAATACCCTAACCCTATGTGAATGAAGTGAGTAGAATTTTAAAATGTGTAAGTAATACGACGTAAAAAAGCTCGTTTGCGAAAATTCAAAATGGAAAAGCATTGAAAAATTATGTGTAGAGAGATTTTCACGGTAGGGGCTATTGTATATATGGAACTGGTCGAGTACAGTGAAGGGAAACGGGTATATAGCGTTTCTGGTCGTAGCGCCTAAGTTGTCAGGAAAAGGGGAATAATTTAGTTTCCGGGGGTGGGGTATATCTAGGAGTTCTACCAATACAACATGTGTGTCAATCGACTCAGTTTGACAAAAGAAAACGATTGATATCCATATTGACCACTTCCGGTTCATATAGCATAATTTAGTTTCCGGGGGTGGGAAATATTCAGCAATTGTACACAAAACAATATGTACATCAATCGACTCAGTTTGACAAAAGGAAAAGATTGATATCCATATTGGCCACTTCAGGTTCATAGAGCAATCATGGCTAATGATTACAATAAAATTAAAGATACATTAGAGATACACGTTAGCCAACCAGAAAAACCAGTATCAAAATCAAAGGTTTTGTCTTGTCAAACTGAGTGAATTGTATATATTGTATAGGTAAAGTTGCTGAATATATCTAACTCGAGGAATTTTAATTATTGACTATAAATCGGAGTTGGCCAATATTGATATAAATTGTTTTCTTTTGTCAAAGTGAGTCGATTGATGTACATATTGTATGAGTAGAAATCCTAGATATACCCCACCCCCGGAAACTAAATTATTCCCGAGGAAAAGAACAAGTGTTGCAAGCTTCAACATTACAGCATTAAATTATGGCTGAAACTCAGTTGCACTATCTGCACGTCAGTTCCTACCAATTCTCACCTGTGGCGGAATCTCACAGTCACGTATGGGTTAACTTCCAAAGTTGGTCGCCCGTTTTTAGTAAAAATTTGAAAATTTACCGGAAAGAAATGGATAATTAGCTCGTTTGTTTGGTTGATAATATATAAGGAGCGCAGAAGTTGTATTTATTTCATTGTATAAGCGGTCCTAAATATGGAACTATTTGGGAAGCAGAGGGATCTACTTGGTCCAAGGATACCGCATGGTTCGATTATGGGAAAGTAACGAGCATTAATATTGTGAACATGGCTAAAGGTGTATAAGGACGTTGCCCTGGATGTGAGTTAACAGTATTAAAGTTAGTGAAACAATACGGTAATAATGAGGAAAATCTTTGAAACTGTGTGGAAATCCTAAAATAATACATCTAACAATAAATTGCCGAAAGTATGGTAAGCGTTGTTCCGACGAAAAGAACTGTGACGTATATGAGAACAAAAAGTGTAAAGATAAATGACCGCACCTAACCTCCATGGTCACTAATTTAACACAATGTACGAAAAATGCAAAACAGTAAGGTACGGTTGAAGATTTGCGGACTCACCTAGGCACTTGCGCCCGTTCAGAGTGCCATAAATCGACTCAGAAGGTCAAAATACATAAGTAAAATATGTTTTTCGGGTGTATCTAGGTTGAGTCCACAAATCTTCAACCTTACCGAAAACAATTATTAATAATAAATATAAACATCCTCGCCCTACGCGGTAACCGAACGAAACAGAATATCAGTGAACTGAACGTAAAAATTGAGCACTTAATTTTCGTAGCTTTCATTAGGCTTTTAGTCGAAAACCAGACGTACGACCAAATGCCAATTCTTTCGCCGTATTACGCTGTGTCACGACTCCAAAACTTTTCCTAATTTATTTTAATACCCCTACATACGTTCTTAACATTACTTTTCTTGGAACAAATAAACTAAATCTTACCGCACAGAATTTTTTATCAACACAAAACTATCGTGGACTCCACGTGCTACCTCTCTGCTTGGACTAAAAATTCAACAGTAACAGCATTTTGTTACGAAACGCTGACAAAATACAACCAGATGAAATTGATAATGCATATACTACTTCTACCTATTTTCTATTAGTAAATATTAAATCTATAACATTTTATAGCAATGTATTAAAATAAATTACCGGTGTTTTCAATAAAAATAATAACTTCTGCTGCAAGCAGTGGGTGCAGACTGCAGAAGCAAAATATTATGTTTCCTTTCTTCTCAGATTTCCTTAGATTAATGAGAGGGATCACGTTTCAAAAGTTGCAAGTTCTGTAATTCAAGTTTATGTTTCGTAAATTCAATTCAATTATATTCAGTTTATTCAGCTTCTACATTAGCTTACGAATAGTAAGCATTACAGTTGTCAGATAACATAAAAATTATCAATTAAATATTCAGCCATTCTGTAATAAGACTTTTGTACTAAGAAATGAAATAGTTTTCTCTCAAATATATTATATACCTTTCGTTTCTAGCGGAAGATTATTGTATAAGCGTGTACAATTCCTATATACGCTTTTTTGAAAAGAAGATAAATTTTGCTGTGTAACATATACATTTTTTCTTGCCTAGTAACTTATTATATAAATGAATACTGTTACAACGAATTAATAGTTCTTCTTTTTTTAATATAAAAATAGATCTGTACATATATATATACATGTGGTAATTTGAGAAGTTTTTGACTCATAAACTTAACTTTACAGGATGTACCTCTACGTAAACCAAAAATTAATCTCCAAAGTTTATTAATGAGTAAAATTGTGCAAAGTACAACGATAAGAGTGATTGGCATAAAACAGTATTACATAATCTGTAGAGCGCAAAGAATGTTGAACTTACTTTCCTAGCTAATTTGTTTATATGTTCATCATAATGGAAACTATCTTCAATTAATATTCCTAAAATGTTGACCAAGGATGAGATTTTAATTGTTCCTGAATCAAAGAGAGCTAAGGGAGAGAGCGGGCTTTGATTTTTAGATGAAATTTAAGAATAGTTGTTTTATCGTAATTTAGGTTCAGTTCGTTTGCTGAAAACCATGTGAAGAGATTGTCAAAAGATTTCAAATAAGCATTTAATTCTTTCATAGAGTTGCCTGACACAAGTATACATACATCATCAGCACCGAAACTAGGTTGTATACATTGCAATAGATCATTAAAATATAATGTAAAGAGAAAGGGTCCTAATATGGAGTCTTGGGGGACACCTTTACTAACTTTTGTTTACAATGGAAAACGATATGCTTAAGTTGTTTTGGATACGTAAAACAAAAGTTTACAAGTGTAACAACATTTTGACAAGCGTAAAAGTTTCATAAAACTAAAGATGACTTTAGTAGGATTGTTTTAGATATCTACTCCACATTTGCATATTTTAATCATTAATTATTCTTGTTTTTCAATTTACTCCCGGACTTGACAGCTCGCTAATTAAAAAATAAAATTGAGCTTAACTCTTGCTTGTCGCCCCTTTCCCTGGCTAGGAACACAAATATGTATAACGGAATGCCACAGGGCATTTGCCTTTTTCTTCGATGAAAAAAAAATAATAGTGGGGTTGGCTTCGACGAGATACCTACAGGCGCAAATAAATTAATTTAGTTTAAGAAGAAGAAGAAAAGAAGGAAAGAGTTGGCTTTTTCTTAGCGACCCGTTTACCAGACAACACAACTGGAGATAATGAAGTCATTGCCTAAGGGCCAACGCCAATTTAGTTTAAGAAAAGAAGCAGAAAGGGTAGAGTAGAATATTTTTTTGAAAACGAAATAAAAAATGAAACTATTATTGTTGATCATTGATATCAATGTAAGAAACTTCAAGTACCTTTGAATATGACACACAAATAAATA
>JAGDQP010033381.1:2273-18380 GCA_022664845.1 Lepisma saccharinum
GAGAAGAGAAGAGAAGAGAAGAGAAGAGAAGAGAAGAGAAGAGAAGAGAAGAGAAGAGAAGAGAAGAGGAGATAGAGAGATAGAGAAAAGAGCCAGAGAACAGGCAAAGTTTTAACAAAGGAAATAAGGGGTTAAAGTCAAAACCAGGATGTTTCAGAAACTCAAATTGTGAGATAATAGCGACACTCATAGTATGTTGTGTGAACAGTTCAAATGTGCAGCATGATAGTTTCGCGATTCATTAGTTCCCTTTTAAAATTCATTCTAAAAGTGATCGTCACATTGAAATCTCGTAAGTTCCACTCCTACATGACTTAGCGTAGGAGCCAGCATTGGTATGCATACATATTTCATGAGCACGCACCTCCAGGTTAAACCCTCGGGACCTGGGGTCATTCAACGTAGTAGTTCATCTTAACAAAACTAGTAGGATCAGTAGGCCATACAATACATGCATTTCCAGCTTAGCCCGATTACATGCTTCACAGGCAGGGCCATTTTATCTCAACATGCAACCCAATTCGGAGCCTCCACTAATCCTGATGTGTGTACAACCTCTGCGGGAAACTGCAGTCTTATCGAATACTACAATTAGTAATGATACTAGTAATGTGATTCTTTTCCCACGATTACCAAAGTACTATGTTTCTCACAAATGATTAACTCTGCTTTTAAGGTACCCCGCACACTTTTTGTCGCTCGACTCTTTTGTCTCCCAGCCTAAATGCATTGATTCTTATGGGAGCGCGCACACTGCGGCGACAGAGACAGAAATGTTGTCGAGCCTTCGCCGAGCAGGAAGACTGCAAGGAGACAGCTCGGAGACAGAACAGTCGCCCAAGACCTCAAAATGCATGGAAGTAAATGGCGGGCCGCACACCGGCCACAGAACTGTCGCTCAGAGAAGAGAATATTATTATTTTCTCCCTTTGTAGTGTGAAAACAGAAGTGTGTTGGAAGCCGTCTTGAAGCATATCTTTAATTATCGATGAAGACAATGAGAAACTAATTGAAGAAAGAGACAAACGTACACCGTTATTTTAAAAAAAATGTTTGGAAGAATATTCAAAAGTGAATTTGAAGAGGAAGTTCTGGGAGGAAGTGTATGCCGCTGTTATAAGAAACTGGATTGAGCTTTCCAACCAAGATAAAAATAGCACAGATAGGTACATTATCCGATAGCAGCAGGGGTGTAGCCACGGGGCATGGGGGCCGTTCCCCCCAAATAGTGTGTGTGCCCCCCCCCCTCCCAAACGAAAATTGGAATAAAACAGTAGATACAATAAGTTTCAAGCACTCGGTGCACGATACCTGTAGGTCAGTTCATCTGAAATAGCCCAGCTTAGCTGCTCAACACATTTCAAAAAATATTTTTTTTAAATATTTATATCTCTTATGTATATAAGAATACTTCAAAACGAGAACTGAAGCGTATGCGCGGACAAGTCTATAGCACATTTTCAAAATTTAAAAAATCACGAGTATATTTTTATATATAACAGGAAAAATATGAGGCATAAAATATTCATACTTTGCATAAAAGCGGACTTCAGTCCAACATGTCTTCGTGCAAAGTATGAATGTTTTATGCCTCATATTTTTCCTGTTATATATAAAAATGTACTCGTGATTTTTTAACTTGAAAATGTGCTATAGACGTTTGTTCGCTCATACACTTCAATTATTTAATTTTTACACACATATATTAATTAATGGCAGCAATATTAGGTATTGCGGCGCATGCCAACATTTGTGTTAACAGATGTTTACGGAAAATATAGTATCTGCGGACTGGGCTATCATAGGATATTAAAACAAACACCATTCTTTCTTTTATAATCCGCTTTATAATTTTAGTCCTCTGCATGAAAACCGCAAAACATAGGCCAACTAGACAAAACGGTAACCAAATGTGATTGTTGAAATAAAAACAATTCCGGTTTTCAGGCCGCTTTTTCACCCGGAAGGGATTGAATATATCAAAGTTGATTTTTTTGTCCACTATTAACATATCAAAGTATGTTGAAGGTTGATATATGCTTCCTTAATATTTTTTTTATTTTCTTGAAAATCTAAAAAAAAATCGTTTTTTATGCATATTGGAGGTCTGATATCTCTGGTGGAAGAAAATATAAAAATCTAAATTTTTCACACGTTATACCCGTATATTTATGCCAGGAGAAACTACCGTAAAAATTTGAAGGAAGCTGCAAATTTGGTGGAAATTGATGGTGAATAATGATGGTGCGCGCCATGGTATGAATATTGCAGACCCTTATCTCTGGTGAAAGGACATTTTTTTTTTTTTTTTTTTTACACGTTAGGCAGTTATGTAAGGAGAAACTAAGGTATAAATTTCAACTTTCATATTTGAGTTTGAAGGGAGTTACAAATTTGCAAGTTGGGTGGTGAATAATGCTCGCGCGTGCTTTAGTAAATGTTATATTACCACCAGAGTGCCAAAGAAAGATGTGAATACGTAAAGTAGATCCTGAAATATCCTTGTTAGAAAACTTATTTTATGTTCAATGTTCAGTTGTCAACATGGTTGCTCCGCATTTCCACTGTCGTTTTTATTCCATTATGCAATTAAACCTTTTGGAAAACGTTGCCATCTTTCTATGTGTATGTGTGAAGCGCTTATACAGCGCTTAACATCTCCTATTACTTAAGCATATCAATTATCATTACAGTAGTAAAATCGTTCTTCATAATTCTGATGGTAACAAAGAATATTTCTTTTAACAACAGTTCTTGATACGAGTTACCAATGCACGAACGAGCATTATTCATCCTCAGTTTTCAAATCTGTAACTCCCTTCAACTCAAATATCAAAGTTGAAATTTCTACTGTAGTTGCTCCTGATATAAGTGTATAAATTGTGGAAAAATTCGACTTTTATCTTATCTCGCATCAGAGATACGGATGTTCAATATTCCTACCAAAACGTGCACGAGCATCATTCATCAATAATTTGCAAATTTGTAACTCCTCCAAACTCAAAAATCATTAAAATTCAAAATTATATCGTAGTTTCTTCTGACATAAATGCATAGCATGTGAAAAAATACATTTTTATATTTTCTCTCACCAAAGCTACTGGGCCTCCAATATGCAGAAAATACGAGTTTCTGTATTTTCAAAAATTCATAAAATATTAAGGAAGCATATAGGTCTATAGTCTCTTCCGAGCGAAAAAGCGCACTGAAAACCGGAGTTGTTTCTATTTCGACAATCACATTTGGATATCATTTTGACCAATTCGATTACGTTTAAGGTTTTTCATGCATTGCAGTGGATTTAAATTATTAAGCAGATGTTATTGGAAAGAATTGTTTTTGTTTGAATATCCTAGCAGTTATTAATATTTTCCGTAAACATCTGCTAACGCAAATTTTGGTATGCACCGGAATACAAAAATGGCCGCTAATTATTAATCGGTTGGTATAAAAATAACAGAATACCCCTTTAGAACTATTCGTATATAAAGTATATAAATATTTTAAAAATAACTGAAAGCGATCGAGCAGTTAAGCTGGACGATTTCAGATGCACTGTGCACAAAACCTTGCTTGAATAAACGTTATTAGACTATTTTGGATAAACACGAAGTATGTGATACTCTTTGGTATTTGTAAAAAAGGCCCCCTAAGCAAATATCAGCCCCCCCGCGACAATTTATCTGGCTACACCGCTGGATAGCAGTAACATGCATGAAATTTATGACCCATTATGTGAAAACGGTTTCTGATTGCATTTTCTCTCCTGAGTTCAAATATATGATCTGTTTTCTGCTAGCACGTCAGGTTTATTCACATTTTTTTTAAAAAATGCGTTGACTGTCGTACATATCGCTGTCATATTGTATTCTAGTATTTTTTACGACTGATTTCATACAATTTAAAAATGCAAATAGAATTCTCATTTTCAGCAATCTCTCACTGTGTATAGGATGCACCCAGTGTTTCTTTTTCTTCTCTTTTTTCCCCTTAAATTTAGCATTAGCATTAACACACAAGCTAATTCTAATGCACATTCTTCGAAGTCCATATTGTATCCAATGTCCCGCCAAATTGTGATGATGTTAAATGCCCGGCAACTTTTCTGTCGCTGTCGCCAGTGTACGAGGGTACGGCGACAAAACAGTTTTGTCTCCGTCAAGTTGCTGACTGCAGGAGACAGAGACAAAAAAGTCGCGGGGCTGTTTTATCGCCAATGTGAGGGGGGCCTTAATGCACTTGTTTTACACTTGATGTGAAACACAGATGCTTACCTGTACCCTATAAGGAAGAAGTCGCAGACTAAATTACACTTTTCTTACTAAGGGAGGCTATTCAGCTCTGGATAAAGGATATAAAGCCAAACTGTGTTTTACTATTTATTGGATATAATTGAATATTACTGAGTATTAATGGATATTACTGAATCTAAGGATAATATTAACTGGTCTAAGAAACTATCTTTCCTACTCAAAGTGAAATTAGAGTGGCCTGAGTCATGAATTGAATAAGTCCTTACACATACCTTTTATTTCAGCTTTGAGAAGTCTATGGATTAAAACCACTTTCTTCTTTTCACTGGACGAACACCGAGATAATTGCTTACTTAAGAGTCCATATCTCTTCCATCTTCTGTTCCGGTGCAAAGATAAATATGTCATTTTACGTTCGAATATATTGTCTTCTTCTTTTCGTTTTGCGATGACCAATGTGTAGACTAAAGTTTGTATTTGTAATGATTATCATTCAACACAACTAGAAGTTTAAGTTCTATTTTAGATCACAAAGTTAAACTATTGCTGAAACTGATAACTTTCACTTTTAACAAACGATTAACGAGTACTAATCGACGGATTGAAGTCGCACTTGTAACTGGCGTCCGGAATTAATGTTCGAGTTGATATTATCATCTTCGGTTTAGGGATGTCGCGTGCTTTTCTCATCGACTACACGTGAAGCGCTATTGTGTTTTTGAGAAAAAACAATTAAGAAAGGTGTTTGTATCAGAAGGGAAGGAGAAGAATGGGAGTTGGCCTTGGTAGGGTATCTTCTGGTTGTCACGTTTCCAAATTTTGTACATAGTTTTCAATACCTGTTTTTGTTACCAAACGTTCATGGAATTACGTATCTGAGACACTTCACTTGGGATAACACCTATTAGTCATTGCTTAATGATTTCTTGTTATGAAACAATTAGAATAATTGTCATGAATTTCTCATGTGGAGAGAGACAAACAAGTCTGATTTTTTTTTTCATTTAATGGGTGATCGGGACCAACAGACGAGATGGCATCCTGTTGTTCATTTCTGCTTTGGGAGAAATTGCTAATTTAACATTGTTAATTTCACATACGATTGCCTATTATTAAATGATTCATAATACGTCCTTCTACTTTTATGTTTCATGGAATTTTCCGTTGTAGAAGCAATCACTCAACACTTTTATATTTTGTTCAGGTGAAAGAGCTGTTTTTACCTTTGAATTATTTCAAAACTTCTATAATTTTACCTGTTTTCATATTGTGACTCAAACCACTCTAAAATAGTTATACAATATACTTTAGTGAGAATATTGCACTGTGACGCAGAGTACAAAACAATATGAGAAATATTTAATTATTCAAACGTTATTGGAAATTTTTGCCACTTCATGTGCTGGATAGCTAAACAGTTCTAATCTATTTACACATTTTCTGCATCTGAATAACACACAGTTCCTTCTGGTCAATGACTTAGATTATGATAGGATTATAGATTATCTTCAGATTGTACCGAGGAATTTTAATAGTGGCTGTGTTGCAGTAGACAGAAATATGTCCTACTTGTAGCACTCAATGAATATTTTAATTTACAGTAGCATCGTGGATATCACACGCGGAGATTTTAAAAATAAGGTCATTTGACCGTGTTTGTCGATGAAAATATAATAATTTGTGTCTTTCCATGCATTTTCAACCAAAAATAGACATTTCCACATTCCAATCATCTGTTGAGTTGATAAATGCATAGGGTCACTGATCAATAATAGCATCATATTACTTTCACCATTAAGCTCTGTATGCTGCCAACTTATTTAACTTAACGTTTATCTGTCTTCCCAGATGTTGACATAAGCAACTTTATTAACCATAGAATGTGAAGCAGAGTCTTTTATTATGCTGGAAATTTCACGGAAGTTGGTCTTTAAACAAGAAAATCTCTAAATAAGCACACTAGAGCAGTTTATCGCACTGGAGTAATCGATTGCATTGCTTTGAGCCTGAAACTAACAGGTGGTAACAGTTACTCACGTTTTTCCGCTTCCAGTTTAATCCAAAGAGTCAGTTCTCAGTTTTTATATGTTTGTTATCGCCGTGCGGTCCGTTATTTACTTATGTCTTCATTCTTGAAGTAAAGTAAATATTATTTACAGAAGTAGTATTATGTCCGAAGTTTAGGATTTGCATAACTGAAGAATTTAGACATAAATAGAAATAGTTGCCACTGCCACACAGCTGTATGAAGCATAGAAAACTGGGTTAGAATTGCAAGTTTGGTTCATTTTCGGTTAAAATGAAATTGGAGAGACAAGGTTAGATATTTGCCTCTTGCGTGTGGCTGTAAATACTTGTCGAGCACTCCAAAATCGTTAAGTAAAGCTGAATGGTATAGATAGTTACTAAAACACACATTACGAAACAAATTGGCCAATCTTGTTTTGATGAGCATATTTGTCTATATAAAAATTAAACAAAAAGCATTATCAAAATACCACTTGAATCAGTTAGCATACAAGCCTGCCTTCCATGCTTATGGACAAAAGAATAAACTGATATTATTCAAGATAAGTTCACTGAAAATGTTTTGGGTTCAATGAACTTGGACTTCTTCTTCCTCTTCAGCATTTAATAACTAGTTTTCTAAGGTTTAATTTCGAATGCTTCTTATAAAATAGTGGGAGCAACATCTTTTAACCTTGTTGGGTACGATATAAACAGAATACAAGGTGCAGGTTTCTTTTTGCGTGTGTGGTTATTTGTTCTTTATCTCTCTTTTTATTTCCTCACCTATATCTACGAACATACCTTTACACTTCTTCCTTACGAGGCAGCTTCCAGCAGTAATTGAAAAATGACGATCGGTTCAGTAACTGGAGTTTTGTTTTTGTAAAACAGAAAAACAAAGTAAAAGATATGACTATCCAAATCCTCATATAAAAATGATTATGAGTGTTCTACCCGAAGGTCTCTCTCTGGGTAAGGAGAACCGATGTTGGTTTATCATTGACTTCCACTGGATAAAGGTAATTTCTAAGGAAGGAACCTACAGCTTAACTCGGGCTCCGAACTACTTTTGTCCCCACCGGTAATGGAACCAAGGAGCCCTTAATTACAAGGCAGTGAGCTTTGCCACTCACCCACAGGAGCTGTAATACCGAGAAACCGCAGCTCAGTTGGTACACATTCGGGAGGCTCGCACATTTCTGGAGTTTCTTTCTTGAACTCCAACCATATGGATTTGCAGAAACGGGTGGATGTTGCCTCTTTCTACATTACGGTAACGATATTGTGATCCAAAAGTATATAGATCATATTGTGTTAAAAAAAAATCATATGCATGGACATTTCACAATATAAATATATTGTTCAACAAATGGGCAAGGACGAGCAGTTCTTTTTTTCACATTCGTGTAATCGTATATGAGAAGCATGAAAGTACTACAATATGACGATTTTCGGACGACACTCCGTGGCCCCTTTTTGTGGCTCCATCATAAAATTACATTTTCAACAAATTTACCTTCGTTTTCGTTTACCTTCACTAAAAAAAAATACATTACGCCACTGATACGTAACACATGATTTATTTGTGTCATTATGAAAACTACAAACTTAATCAAACATAATAATGTAATATAATATGTCCCGGAAAAGAGCCTACCCTGGAAAAATTGTATAAAACTGATAAAAATTTGCAATTTCAAAATACTCACTAACATTTTCACATTTCTCGGGTTGCTACGTGACCAACTGGACGAGAAGGATCACACCTCAGGTGGTTTTGGGCTGGTCTGGTTATTCTTCTTGATAATATGGAGGAAGTTTACACATTTTTTAAAACTGCAAAAAATGAATTTTGTTGCGATATTGAGGAATTCTGGACTACTGGGCTCTAGCTAGAAAATTAAAATATTCATTTTCCGCCCGCCAATTATTTTAAAGTGTGAGCAGGAGGTTATAAATCGTGCGGGAAATCATATCGTACTACAGGGCGTAATTAGTTTCTTTCAGTTTAGGAATTATCTGATTTGTCCCGTATATTTTGATATTATCCCATATTTTGTGCCGAGTTTCCTGTAATTTATTCATTAAAAGGTGGCAACCCTACTTTCTTCATTCCACCAATCATCCCATCATCATCCGTCCAGCCTGAGCCAAAATTGCCTAAAAGCCCTAAAAATTAAATTCAAATTCAATGGAAGCATAAAGGTGCTGCCAAATACACCCTTCATTTGTTCAGAACTTTCAGTAGACTTCTCTACAACTGAAAGTGAAGAGCGATGAGATGAACACCACACATAGAGAGATGTACTCATTTGCACTCATTTTGAATTTACTTTTATTTAATGCCTTCAAACAGCTTACAAGTTAAACTCAGACCAAATGCTCAACTTGTACTAGACTTTTAAGTCCACTGTAAGCACTCATTAATGAAGCCGTACCCAAGGATAAATTAAATGTTATATAGTAACATCCTTGCCAAAATGTATGTTGATATAGGTGTGAACGTTTTTATGCGTCTCCTCAAAAAATGTAAGGGCTATCCTTCTTCCCCAACCCCCCGTGGTGACCCCTATGTTACGTTTTGTGAATACCACGGATGATCCATTCCTTTGATATTTTAATCTAAAAACTAAAATAATAATAATAATAATCATAATAATAATAATAAATATTTATATTAACATTGATATAGAAGTCCCTGTTGATATAAATCTTTATTACAAATACCCCCCCCCCACGGCACCAAAAAAAATTGTATGGGCGCATTCTTCGCCCCCAACCTCCCTCGTGGGCAGTGATTTATACATTTGGGGGGGAATAAAAATTTGGGAGTGTAAATAATTACAAAATATAAATTTTCCGATATGAAGAAAAAACATTTTCGTGTTTACTTATCATATTAACTAGTTTCCTTCAACTATGTGAACCACTGTACTTTCTTGTGACCGCATTTGGCTCCTTTATTTATTTATTTATTTATGTGTTTATTTTGAAGTTTACAGGAATGAAACACAGACTCAAGTTAAAATATCTGTTTTACTATTCATAGGAGCAAAACCAACTCATGCAATCCGTGAAACATTCTACTGTATGTCGAATGACCACCTTGATGACCATACATGGTTCAGTAAAAATTAAATTTACCACACAATGGTACTATTACAAAACTGATTCTTATGTATTACTTGCTAAATAAACGTAACTTTAAATATTTTAAGAAAAGAGCATTTTTATTCCAGACACAACTCCTTAGCCGTCCCCAAACCAAGATCTTGAGCAGCTACTATATTACACTGATTATCGTTGCGTTGCGGTACGACACTTACGTATGAACTTGTTTTAAACTATCACAGCTAATTGTTTTATAACAAACTGCCAACTTAAAACCAAGCTCGGTATTTTTAACCAAATGGAGTAAATAAAGTATGTCAGCACACACTGTAAATTTTAAAAAGTTTCTAAGCATTTTTCATTTTCTAATATAAGTCAAATTAGATTACATGATCACCCATCCTCTTCTCCCCACTCAAAACCATATATATATATATATATATATATATCACATTTTTCAATACCACACCTATATAAAATACTTCATATCACATATTTAGCCCTCCATCCACTTCAAACCTTTTCTGTAATATTTCACTTTTTTTTGATAACACTAATTGTATGACAGAATACTGTATGCTGCAAATATGAGAAACTGATCTTTAATATCACTGTTATTATTACTACTTCAACAAACGAGCATATAACCTAACAAAATTTTAGTATCACACTAAGAAACATATCATTTCCATCTCTTTGAAACTTTGTACCTATTATACATTATAACTTTGAAATATAACATTTCAATGTTATACATTGTAACATTTTTTTGTCACATTCAGATACTTTTGTCACAATGTTCATTTGCACCACTGTGACTAATATATCACATTTCACCTACACATCCTTGGCAGGTTCATTTCGCCTCGGATTTTCCAACCATTTGCGGTAAGCCTTATCGATGCACTGTCTGTATGCAGTAGTATCTTCTTCTGGGTTTCTTATGTTAGGGATACTCGGTCCCTCCATCGATATTTTCATTAAGACATTTATGTGTTGAGGGAGCAACCGTGATCGTTCCGAACACAGGATTCTATTCATTGTGGAAAATGTTCTCTCCACACCAGCAGTTCCTACGGGTAAAAGCAGTACGCGCAGCGTAGCAGCAAATAAGGTAGGGAACATGCTTTTTCTTTCTTCTCCGCAAGCAAGCGAAAGAAGACTTTTCTGTCCCGCCAAATCACCAGGATATCTCCTGTACAATTTGAATTCATCACACACGTCCTTTTTACTTGTCCCACACAGTTGAGATATTTTACGAAAATCCGGCCTTTCTTGCTTCTCGAGAAGAAGTTTGTGAAACTTCGCAATTTCTTGAAAATTGTCCGAAAATCTCATTTTCATATTTTCAACTATAGACTTCCTATATTTTTCTGCTACTTTCATCTAAGCTTATTCACTAAGACTGTCGTCTTCCATAAGAACATCGTGTTGTCCTCCGCCTTCTGCGGTAATTTTCAATTCATTCAAATCCATAGCTTCAAGAGAAAGGATTACAGCTTCAATTGATGTCATGGCCTCCGTCATATTTCCACTTGAGGTTTGTAGACATTTGCTCAGACGAGTCAAAGGACTCAGAATTGCGGAAAGAACTGGTATAAAAACTGTAGATTTCTTTCTCATCAACAAGAGAAGTCCCCCAGCGTCACTCGAGTAGTCTCCAGCCTCCGCGTATATGTGTTCTAGAGCGATACAGAGGGACGCATGATGCTGAAGTACTACCCGAATACTACCATCGTACGACAGCCATCTTGTTTCCCCGGCTTGGACTAGCTTATGAGGCTTTCCGTCAATATTATTTTCTATTTCTTGTAAGACAGTGTTCCATGTGTCACACCGCTGATTTCCAAAGTGCACCCCCCACCGTACGGGGGGGGGGTGCTCAACAGATTTAAATGGGAGTTCCAAAAAAAAAATCGAATTTTACGGGGGGGGGGGCTGGGGTGTGTGGATAAATAACTTCTCGTGGGCACCCCAGACTGTAGCTACGTAAAATTTGATAATTTGGTAGAAACTTATGTCTGCTGAAATTCCTATTTAATAACTTCTAGCTGCATATTGTGGTAAGCCCATTTAAGAAAACTATTGCATACCACACTATCGTAACATTGCATACGTAATTAGCACTTCTATTAGCTCTGCGTATAAAAAGGTTAACATCCTTACAAAGTGCTCTCGTTTCACTCTTTGAACGTTAACAAAACACAGTATATATCGCGCTACACGGGCACAGTTTTTATCCTTTATTTTTTGTCTGTTTTCTTCAAATTGAAACACCTATTTATGAATATAATCTGTACATTCAGTTACAGCAACGTAATCTTTTTATTTTTCCAACATCCGCATCGGTAAAATGAGAGGAGGGGAGAGTGGGATACTTCAGATTTCGGCTTTCCAAATGAGAAAGCATAGTAGCCAGTAACACACGTTTTTTTAAAAAAAGGAAGTGGGGGCATGGATCTCTTCATTGTGGCAGTAAAAACCCTTTTTACCGTTGGTAGACCAAACAAAAGAGAGTCGAAATTACGAGTTCACTGTGTTGTTATTCCGCCCAGTTACTCCTCCCAAATACTCAGCACCAGTGATTCCAGCTTGGTATTATGAATATATACCCAAAAAGAAGCATTAAGGACAATGCGAGCAAAACGATAATAATAGTTACCTAAATTATCACCAAACAAGCATGAGAAAAGCACATTAGTGAATCTAATACATAGAATTAATATTTTTTTACATTCTTTTCTTTAGTTCACAATGATTTGTGGTGCCCTCACACCCTGCAACGTTAATTTGGATCATTTCCCGACGTCATACAATGATGAAAATTTTCACAGCGAAGTAAGTCGGATGAAAATACAATATTCTATTGTTACTTTCATATATTTATATATTTTAAAATATATTTTTTATTTTACCCACAAATACTAATAGCATGCAACGCTGTGGTGTTTGACTGGTTGCAGAACACCTTAGGATTTGGGTAAAAATTAATTTAAAAAGCTTTTTAAAGACATACTTTTCTTGATTAAACAATTCGTACTAAAAAGAAAAAAAAATGTTTATGCATGAGTAAAAAGAAAAGCATGAGGCGCGTTCTCATATACAGTCACTTTATAAATTCTGCAATTAGGTCGCCTCTTGCTTTTCTTTTTAGTCATGCATAAACAAAAATATGTTTTACTTTTTAGTACAAATTGTTTAATTTAAAAATAAATGCCTTTAAAAAGTTTTTTAAATTGATTTTTTACGTCTAATTCGATTTGTTTATATCAGGACAGATTGTCAAATGCTCTAAAAGAATTTGGTTTGTGGTCTCATAATAAATAACATTTACAAGAACACTTTAGGACAGTTACTTAAAATATTTTGTAGATATAAATAATAACACACAGGGTGTTGCAAAATAACATCGACAAACCTACCTCACGAGATTTCTGACATGAAAATAAGAAAAAGTAAACATATATCATCGCGCATGCAGAATTGCTTCGTTTGGGCGCTATAGGCTGGAGAGAGTGTGGCAAAATGAACTCTAGAGCTTGATATTTCCAGTAGGTGGCATGGTACCCTCAAAGACTTCATACCTGATCTATACAAAACTGTATATTCTAAAACTGTGCAATGAATGCGCAAGGAATTCCTCAAACGAAGTTCCGAGACATTCTCTGGAGTAAATGTGGTAAGCACGTATAAGACGACTTTCTGAATGAGTACAGATGATAAACGTAATCACTAACATCTAACCGGGCATTTACAGTCTCTTTTATTGGTAAAAATTACAGCAAACGTTCGTGGAAATGTATGTAATTTATTGCTGTTTGTTATGGAACCACCATTATTTATTATTTTTATTTTTTTAAGAATCGTTCGCAAAAAAGAAATCGGTTTAAGATATCGACTTGCCACAAATGAATTATTGTTACTTGCTGGGAGGTACTCCCTCCCATTCATACTTATTTCAACCCACCTTTTCTTCAGAGAATTTCTGGGAATCTCCTATTTCTTTTGGAAAATCCCTTGCGCCCCTATTACACAACTTTGGAATGTGCATTTTTTGGATAGTGCAGGATTGAAGACTTTAAGGGTATCACACCGCCTCAGTTCTACTGTCAATTCTATTGGAAATACGTATCAAGCTCTAAATTTAATTTTCCCACGCTTTCAGCAGCTTATACTGCTGAAATGAAGTATTTGTGCACCCTCGGATAGTCCATATTTTTTTCTTATTTTCACGTCAGGAATCTCGTGAGGCGCTTTTCTCGGTGTTATTTTGGAACACCCTGTAGATAGCAAAGTCCCAGAGTGCCTCATTTTACCCGCCAGTCTAACCAAACTAGCAATGAAATAATGTTAACCGGTAGTTGATTTTTTTATTTAATAACATCGACAGCGAGCTGTGTCCCTAATACTTCATCGCATTTTTTAAATACATTAGAAGAGCTAATATTGCGCACGACTGGCGGATTTAAAGCTTTGGTCGTTCTAGGCTATAAAGTACATGCCACCTTTCTCTTGAAGTAATCACAAATTCTAACTGATTTTTTTGTTGATAGGTAACAGAAAATATTTTTTTAAATGGTAAATTGCTAAATATATTTACTAATTTAACATATTGATTTAATAAGGAGCTGTTTTATTTATACATTTTAAAAGTGCTGGACAGCAAATGATATACGATAACGTGCTGCGACAATGAACTGGCCAAATGCAACATGCGACCCTGAGAATATCTGCTGGACGCAGTCAAGTCTATTAACCCTGAATTTAAGTGAAAGTCTTTCAGATTATTATGAGGGGATAGATTCTCTTTCCTAGAGATAATTCCGCCGATACTCGGGCTATAATAATCATCGTGAAAATGATTCATTCTCTGTTCAAACCTATCTGATATAAAGAAGTGATAACGCTTCAAATCTTGCTGCCCTAGGATTTACCATTAGCCTTTCTTAGCCCAATGGCAAATCCACTTCGGCGTACTAGCATTATTTCATCTCTAGTTACGCTTAACTGACTCCAGGTGGAAGGAAAGAGCTAGGGAAATGGAACTTGAATATTTTTATTCTATCTATGGCTTGGGGATTAACATTTTCTGAGCAACTGGCCTTCTAGACGTAGATTGTTACCTTTAGTTCTTTAAAAATGAACAAGTTAACGTTTGAGTGTTTTACTTCATCCAGAAAGAACATGAAGCTAGCGTTAATAAAGGTACTGTACATTCCTGATATTCATATTAATATTTTATGGATTTCAATGAAATATGACTGTGCATTTTATTACATTGTTTTATTTTAATTCAAAATATAGGCTAAAGTTCAAACTATAATGAATATTCTCTAGATACAAACATATCAATACTACATAACTTATTTCTCATATAGACAGACCGTAATAAAAGGTATATCTGTCCACTAGATTAGTAAAACCTTGGTAAACTTTATGGGCCATTCAAGTAACCCGTCACGATTATCCGTCACGTTCTAGTTAAAATCCACAGTCACAAACATCCATGCCCCAGCCGGGATTCGAATCGCTGGCTTAGCGCCCTAGCCCACACGACTACCAGGTCGGTCAGTAGATAAGTGATTACCTTTCTAATCAAACTGTTAAAGAGTTCAATTTCCGGTCGGAACATTGAACGTAGTAGTTCGCTAATACCTTAAGTCTGTTCGTACAGTTCTCAGAGCACTCCCAACTGAGATGGAACTTGAACGATTTCTATTGAAGTGATATCCAAACCAGTGTATTCATTGGATTCCTCAGTGGATTTCACCCAGATCTAGGAGCACAGAAAGTTGAACATACTAATCAATTGACCAACCGGGAGTCCCTATGCGTTATGCAGAACACTTGTAATGTTCATATATTATCTTTTATCTTAAAGCAATCATTAGTCTATTGTATATTTACAAAATCAACGTACCGATATAGACTTACCTATTGAGAGATACGAGTTGGTTACTACACCAATCATTTGGCAACACTGCGATATCAGTACAAATCCCAATCAGTGGTTCCAAGGTTAACTAATAAGCATGTATGCAAATAAGCGTCATCCGGACACAAAACAAAGTGAAAATTGTTATGCTTGTGGCGCTTCTTCACAAACATTGGAAAAACTAGTTTTTATGCACACACTTTTGCCCCTCTAAGAAAAATGAATAATAATCTCAATATTTGATTTCCAACATTACAGGTAATTTATGGACACGGAATCCACAATGACACGATAAACTACTGGGAATGGACTGATATTAAAATAAGGCGAAGACAAGAATGGTGTATGGTACGTGATAGCTACGACGACGTTTCGAACGTGTCACCAAATACAATAATTGAAAGAAAATGTAATCAAGATTGTCACGTTAATAGATTCTGTGAACTAGAGTGTTCATCTAATGATTATTTGGCAGAAAGACACTAAAAAAAAACTGGAGCAAAATTCATAATAAATGAACGTATCAACCGTACTCATTTCAAGTTCATTAAGCTCAGCAAATAAAAACTAACCTAGCTCAAACAGCTGTTACAAGCTAACTTCGCTCGTATATTATGCATAATTCAAGAGTACCGCTTAATTTAAAAACAAAAATGAGCAAAAAAGAATTTCCTGATTGGGTTAGCATTAGTAAATGTTTTCCACGAAAGTAGAGGTCTTTGATCTTGGTTTCGCCTTCATTTATTTCATATTAAGTTCTTGGCAATTACAGAAAATCGAGCAGAGCACAAAAAGTCT
>JAGDQP010033382.1:0-20701 GCA_022664845.1 Lepisma saccharinum
CCGGTGTTCTTACACTTCTATAAAAATGATTGCGTAATTCCTTTTCCCACCCACATTTCACTCATAGCCTTGTTCATTCACCCCCCGCTAACGTCAACAGCCACCTACCACTTGCGAAACAACTGGACTACGTGGCACCATGGCTACCATCTTGTTTTCCGGTGTTCTTACACTTCTATAAAAATGATTGCGTAATTCCCTCCACCACCCACATTTCACTCATAGCGTTGTTCAATCATCCCCTGCTGACGTCAGCACCCATCTTTAAGTCACCTCCAAGCACAATCTACTTGCGAAACCACTCGACTGCGTGGCACCATGGCGGCCATCTTGTTTTCCGGTGTTTGTACACTACTTCCACTGTGCTCATTGTTTCAACAAGAATTCCCAGCAGTTTAGAGTCAGCATACATTTCAACTTGCGAGTTTTTGAAGCAAATAATAATAATAATATAAAAACAGACTGGTAAAGAAACTGGTAACTGGCAGAATAATAACTGGTAAAGAAACTCTCCATAAATGGCCGGACATTACCTACTGGGAGCCTAAAGCCTCGGATAAAAGCCGAGTAGTTGTTCGGGTCTCATTTTAAGCTGTAGGTCCCGTCTGTATATAACCTCGCTAATAATAATAATAATAATAATAATACCGCTATCCGAGTAGTTTGCGCTCGTGTCTGCGGTGCACGTGGTTCCTGGTTTAATTTCCGGGGTGGGTTCTCAAAAATTTCGGTGTTGACCCTGAATTGTGAGGACAATTGGGGAGCTTCTCATTAAGATACAAATTACATAACGCATTTGTCAATTATTTCCGGAAGGCTTTCTATGAGAACTAACTATGAAGAAGGCCAAATAACTCTTGAGAATTTTATTTCTGATGAAGTTTTGACTCGCTATTAACAGTTAGCATACAACGTGACTGACTTTCTAGAGATAGCTCGAAGGGGCCAAAGCATCCAGTCATAATTCACTTCAAGTGAAATAAGTTTTTTAATATGTGAAATTGATTATAATTATCTAATGTATTATTATTATTATTAAAAGGAACACTTGCATGTTGAACTCTAACTTCCATAACGTAAAGCAGTCAATAATATATGTACGATGTGAGACAATTCAAAATAATGTAGTGTACTTTTCACAAGCAATCACTTTTTGTCAAAAAGAAAAGAAAAACATATCTGACAATTTTGGATCTATAGATAATCAAAACGAGTTTTTTCAAGCTTATCAGTATCACTTCAATTTGGCGGACAAAATATCCACTGTATTTGTAACGTTTGTTTTACAGGTGGTTCTCTTGTCTGTGGCAATTTTGAGAGCTAAAGCAAAGGGACGAAACTTGCACAAGTGCTAAATTGCAGAAGTCCTAAAAGACAAGAAGCCAGTTCTCTGGATTTTACAAAGTCCTAAATTGCATGAGTCCTAAATTGCACAAGTCCTAAATTGCACAAGTCTAAAGTTTAGCACTTGTGAAAGTTTTTTTAGGACTTCTGCAATTTAGGACTTATGAACGTTACCCGTGTCAACTATCCATTCTTCTTTAGGCGAAATACAAAAAATCGACTTTTATATCTTATTTACATTATTATAAATTCAATTTCAATTAAAGTAAAATAATCCGTAAAACAAAAATGAAACGGAAAACAGCTTAAATTTGTGTTTATGTGTTCATGACAACCGTGACGTTGACTATTTTACCTATGGAAACCTTCATGCACCACTTCATATATTCTCCATCATGTTGGAAAATAAAGATTATTGAAGCAAAGCATCGAGAATTTTTCTTAGAACTTCTCCTGTTGATCTTCAAGTCTTCTCTAAAATCATTATGTTACTCCACATATATTTCATTTTATCTTATCTTATCTTATCTTATCTTATCTTATCTTATCTTATTTTATCTTATCTTATCTTATCTTATCTAAGAAATCATTACTATTATGCTTCATGACAATTAAGTTTGTAAGTTATACACATGTTCATACTCAAGCCATGGTAATTTATCTTTATTCTTATATTTGTTTGCACCTGTCTTCTGATATTTCAAATTGTTTATTATTATTCAATTGAGTAATATTCAATTGAGTAGTATTCAATTGAGTCATATAAAGTATTACATGTCACTTCAACATCTCGACCTTGGTTAACTACACCTACTTCACAAATACTTTGGTATTATATTTTAATTGATAATGTTCGATGTTGAATTTTATAAGATGGGAAAAGCTATTTTTTCAAACAACAGTTGTAATACGCAATTTGTAGAAGATGGCAACAAAGTTTTACTGTTCGAGATACGAACACACGACAATATGAAAATATGCAAAGCAGCCGGATCTTGATATATGTCAGATGTAAAACGTTATTACGTTGGAAAATAGTCATGGCTACTACATCTACCATAATCTCATGTAATACGTTCGCAGTGTTTTGGAGTTCGCACTCAAAGAAGTGATGACCAATAAGGGCTATGATGTTTAACTTTTTTGTGTCTTCTCCATCAAATTCTACGACACGAAACAAAACCAAGCTGACACTTTACTAGTTAGTAGAGGTTTAGATTTAGTTGGTATTTTGGGCGAACATTTACTCGATACTTTATGCGTTAATTCTTGTTTATCAATATTGGTCCTCCATTAATATTGCAGATTTTCTGCTGTTATGCTTATTAAACGGACAAAAATTCTGCACGAATAAGTTTTCATATTAAAATGAAAATTCTACATTAGATTTCTCCATATAATATATTGTGCTGATGCAATTTATGACAAAATCCACAGAATGTGCGTTGCACCACAGCATCTGCGTTATGAACCGTTCCAACATTCAATTGCGGTTCTTTTTGTAAGCTGTGGTGCCAATATGATATGCTGTGGTAACATGTACTACCAGAATATTGAATATTTAAAAAAATATAAGACATGCATATTTCCAATTAATCCAATTTGAACGAGACCGCATAAAAGCCTTTTGAAAGGGTGGATTTATCTTACATTAGATTCCGATAACAGTAGGTCGAGACGTCTTCACCATGTAGAACTGTTGACGAGAATGCTCCCGGCAAGGAACAACTACCAGGATGTTGGGTAGAAATAACATTTTCAGCCACCGTGAGACTATGAATCAAAATGGAGGAGTTTGACGGAATAAGAGCGTAAGTCTGAAATAGACATTTTGAGAAAAATGATGTTGAAAATTAAGTAGTGTTTTTCTTACATAAACAAAATAAAGCGTGGAATTTTCTCATCGTTTTTGGTAAATAACACGTTAAAGAAGAGGAACGTACGCTTAGAGCGTTTAATTTAGCTTTTGTTTTAGAACTATTTGTCTAAATGCAAGTGTTGGTTTACGCCCTTTTCCCATCAAACCACTAGCATGAAAATTTTTTTTTAAATTGGAAGCCTCGTTTCTTTTTATAAATAATGAGTACTTTACTAAAATGTGGTTTTGTATTGACTATTAGAAGCTTAAACTAAATATTACGAGAAAAGATAACAAGAATACTACTTCAAACTCTTCTGACTGTGAGTTCACTGTTTCTTTAGTCACTCTCACTGTCATGTGAATGTCTAGCAGTAATAGCGGTAGAAAGTGGAATTAGTTAACGTCTGTTTATAAGCTACAAACTAAATCAAAAGAGCGGAATATTTAATCTTCTTAGAGGGAAGAGAGGGATTACTCATTTTAGAGCGAAATTTTCAATCGAAAAGAGTGAGTTTCAACTAAACACTCTTGCTTTGGATACAAAATTTGATTTTTATAGATGGTATTCTGATGCTTTTGGATGTAATGTATTCTTCAAACTTGAAAGAACGATTTCTCAACTCTTTAGAGTGGTTCACAATGCACCATGGCTACTAGGTACGTTTGTTCTCCGCAATGTTTTTTTAATGCGAATGTTACCGAAAGACGAAGCTATGCTGTGAAATTTATCGCCTTGATTAGTTGGAAATGACAACAGAAAAACCGAGAACCTTTCTCAGTGATAAAAATATATCAGAGGACGCCATGGTTAAGATATGTACGAGAAATCTTTGAACAATGTTCTCAAGAGCCTGACGAGAAGAAAGAAAAGATAATCCTTGGCATACTCTCGCAGTTGGACGGCTGACTGAGGAGATAAGGCGTTGGATAACATGCCAGAAGGTATCGGGTCCAAATATCCCTAGATTAAGTTTTTATATGAATTTTCATTTTAATAAATACATTACTTTTCATTCATACTACTTATGAAAGTTTAAAATATGTTAAATGCTTCCTTTTGCATTCTTAGACATTTTCTACATTTTATTGCGTTGTTTTCATGTTCAAAAGATGAGCATTTTACCTAAACAGATGAAAATTCACATAGAAATCATTTCTACAATGAAAATCCACTCTAAAAGAGTGATTCCACTTTCCACTCTCAAAAGATAAAATATTCCGATCAAACCGAGCGGAATTCCAGTCTTTAAATTTAGTGTGTATGGAACATAGCGGATCACACACTTAGGATTTTAAGTATAGAGAGGGATATGCTATAACAACAGAATCATACTTCATACTTGTTTCTATCCCGACCACCATGACCGCGTATGTTTACAACAGAACGGTGATCTAATCCGTTGTGATCCGTATTCATGAATAGTATTAAAGGAGTGTTACTCGTATCAGTAGAATACACCATCTATGCTGTCCAAGTTTCAGTCACCTAACCTTTTTAAGTGTTGGGGTTTCATTTTCCGTCAATATATAATATTGTTTAATATTTTTTTTTACGAAAGAGTGTAAACTATGTTCCAGAGACGTGTATTTCACAACCTACAATTTCAGATAACTTTCTCTTTGCTCCTTTGTTCTCTCCTAACACTGCGCTGGCACAATTATAAGACTGAAATACTATTGGTTCAAATCTAATTCATTACTTACAAGAACATAAAGTAATTTTTTTGCAATTCCCGCACCAATTTTGTCAGAGAGCTCAACAACTTCAAGAAGCCG
The DNA here is from genome assembly GCA_022664845.1 of Lepisma saccharinum. NCBI lineage: Eukaryota > Metazoa > Arthropoda > Insecta > Zygentoma > Lepismatidae > Lepisma > Lepisma saccharinum. The sequence continues at coordinate 4,982 of JAGDQP010033382.1, forward strand.
CTCCTTATACAGCCTTACCTTCCTCATCAACAGAACGAACAACAACAGAAAGACGGTCTTTGTCAGACGTCTCAGGCCTAGGATCTGCCATAATTGAAAGATTTATGCCATTTTCAGTTCATCAATAATTGTTTTTCTTGTTTTTATTGCAAGCAACTCAGTGAGTTCATTCTGGGATTTCCGTTTTAAGTAAGATACATGATATGGTAGCAAATCCTAGCCATCAAGCCACTTTTTCATTACATTACAATGCCTAGCCATAAACTGAACGAGCTGTTGAAAGTTTCCATTACAATCATCGTCTCGGCCACGAAATGCCAAACCCTGTCTTCCTAAAGTACGAGCGACGGCAATTAAAATTCTTAAAAGCCTGTGTATTGTAAGCATGCTACTCTTCTTGTCTAATCGTCTCCTTTTGTTTGTTTTACTTAATAGAATGTGAAAATTGTCTTTGAAGCAAAATTGCAATAACCCTGAAGTGCTGCTTTATGTGCTTTCGAAGAAAAGTGTTGAGCCAATTTACCGTCTTTAGACTTTCCGATACTGACAGACGGTGCCAACGCGACTTAATTTATTTTTAGTATTTTTGCCTCTAGTGCAACAGAACTGCTTGATGTTTTTCAGAACCTTTATATTACAATAAACATATTCTACACCACAAAATAATCAGCGTTTATTTATCTTGTAGAAAGGAATTCTTAATAGTGAGGATTTTTAAGGACAAAATGTTCAATTGCCGAATTGACTCTTCAAATAGTGATTCCGCAGTCTTATTTTTTATTGTTGTGCTACACATATACTTGACGGATCAAAACGAAAGTCTCTGATTCGAGTTTAACTATCGAATACAGATTTAGTTAATTATATGCTACTCTGTTTCAATACTACAGAAGTAATCTTAAATGGTCCAATAAATCACGACAAACATGTGGATTTGCCGAACTGTTTCACAGTGTATATTAACGAAATGATACGGTTCATAAAATATAATGTATTTACCGAATTGGCAATAAATTTGATGAATAACACTTCCATACGGCTGCACCGAAACGATAAATTATTCTTGATTAATACCAACTTGATTATGAATAAACGTAATGTTATGCAAACCAATGAAATGGTTTGCATTCCATTTTCCAAAGTTTCAATGTGAAATCCTTCAAAAACCCGAATTTTCCGAACTCCCCTTCCCTCTAGGTTCACCCCTGAACACGAACATACGGCTTATTTGCAATTGCCAAGTTGGCGTCTTGGTAACATGTTGGAAAGCTAATCAGGGATCAAATCTTAGCGTTGTTATGTTCATATGTTTTTTAAAGAATAATAACTTTCCTCTTGTTTATATGAGTACACACGTATTAGGAAATTAATAAAACTAGTGACCAAGGGTAAGAGAATGTTAGGTAATGTGTTTCTTATTGTACACGCGATTAAATCTTGTCTTTCAGGCTTTCGAAAATAAGACTTTCTATGTTGAGACGCTAGCGTGTCATACTTGCAGTAACACAATGTTGAATCAGTGGAATCACACAATAAACGATGTTGATTTAACACAAAAGGTGATTGTAGCTCTGAAACACGGAAATGTGCATAATTAACATAGTCAATTGAGGAATTAGGGCAGAAATTGTGTAACACACAAATACATTTTAAGAAGGTTTTTGATAGATATTTTCATATTCAAATACCATAAAGCAAATATTAGAAACCGGAACGATGATCAAGTTATCCAATCCTTTGAAAGCTCTCCCTTTCTCCATATAGCATTGATATTCCAGTGTGTAGTTCCTTGATTGGTATCGGTTCTCCCAATTTAAATAATCCGGCTGGAATATTGCATATTGCTGGTGATATTTTAAAAAAAATCTAGACATTTCGAGTTCGATCTCGCTAGGTTCGGATACCCACGCTTCTGCAGTATAGATTTCAAATTCGTCTATTTGTTTCCCGTTGTGTACATTAGAAGTTTCGTCGAACTAACTTTCCCACATATCCATAATTTAAGCTGCATTCGCCTCAAGACATCCGCGTTTATTTCTATTATCCCTAATCTCGACTGATAACCTTTTCCTAACAAGTTTACCCCATTGTATAGATCTCACATGTTATTTGTGTTGCCATATTCCTCTATCTTCTGAAGGTTCTGCATCAGATATTCTCGGTTATTGTTTCTGCTCGCGTGTGTGGCGTTGTGTTTCGCGTTGTTAGTGTAGTGGTTGGTATTTGCTTCACTTTTATTACTTAGTCATGGTTGCCTTGCTTGTTTTCGTTTCTCATGAAGCTTAATACATTCTTCATTAAACCAATGATTGTTTTTCTACCGTTTCTTTTCACCCACAAGTTCTTTCTCTGCGCCCTTTGCTGCATCACAATTTACCTCCCACATCACAAGTTATTTCAATTTTATTATGAATGTCATCTTTATTATTAGTTGACTTGGCTATGATTTTGGAACTATTTGAAATTTCTAATTGGTAATTTGATTTACGCTCGGATTATCTAGTCGTTTAACTTCGAATTTAAGCTGTTTTGATCTTCTCTATTCGCCATGGATAATTTCCCCTCACTTTTGTTATCACTAGCTGATGGTCGGTGTTACCTTCCGCTCCTCTGTAAGATCTGTCGTCCATTAGGTTGGTCTGTCTTCATATATATTCTAATGTATGATCGATCTGGTTGAGAGGTTTGCCATACGGAGAAATCGTGAAATTTATCATTCTTTCTCCAATATTGTTGTTCTTGTCGTAAAGGATTGACTTGCCTATAGTAAGTCTAAAATTTTCTTCCCTCCCAACTTTAGCGTTGAAATCATCCAACATATATTTCGTATTATACTTTGGTAATCGGTCAAAAAGTCTATCTTTGTCATTATCATCAGCTTCCTCGATTGAGACATGTGTATTTATTAAAACTGTGTTGCACCATCAAGTATGTGTCGTAACGTACGATAGTTCTCATTTACGAACTCTATATTCTGTACCACCGTTCTTAATTAAGAAAGAGTACCGTTCTTAATTAAGAATCCTGTTCCGAAATCGTGCGATTGTGTTCCCCCGTAGTAGTAAGCGTATTTGCCCTGTCGGATGCTATCTTGACCCTCCCACTGGATTTATTGTTTTGCTAATATGTCCAGCTCTTACTTCTCAGTCTCACGTACCGCCACCTGAAGAGCGCCCGTTTTATATAAGCTTTGTATGTTCCACATTCCAATTCTAGGATCTTTCTTCATTCTGTTCTTGGAACACCTTGAAGTAGTCCCCGCCCGGAGATCCGAGAGAAGGACTTTTTACCTTCTTAATATTTTATCCCCGGAGAATCCATGAACCATCTGTTACTATCTCTTGACATGATTTAATTAATGGTAGTGAGTTGTCATCCAAGATGTCGTCCTCTGAGTCTTACCGATGTGATTCATCTTCAAACTCAGGGTGGTAATGATGAAGCTGCTTCCTTTCAGCATAGTATTTTTGTTTGAGGTTCTCTTCCCCTATCCTTTGTATATCCCTCTACTTGCTCCAAGGCAGCAGTACCCGTTTTGGTCCGCCCCGGAATACTTCGTGTACCCACCGTACCTGGTCGACATTGTCCTATCAGCCACCTGGGAATGCGCGTGATGGGAGACCAGTAACTCCAATCCATGGTTAATGTTAACTAAGTGAAATAATTAATAGATATTATCAATTCAGTATATGGTTTGTCAATCCTGCATACAGATGAAATATCTGTTTAACGAATTAAAGGTATGTAAAATCCATGATGAGTTACTGAGCTATTTAGATTTGAGTGACATATACAAAATTAGTGACAAACGTGCACATTAGAGTATCTTCGTAACGTGCAATCTCAAGTGTATAAACAATGCGGCATAGGCTGTGTACACTGGTTTCACTTTTTACCATTAGGAGAGAGATATTGAATGTATGATAAGATATATTTGTTCGAGTTCTGATATCAAGAATACACGTAAGATTGATAAGAGAGGTTAAGTGTTACAGATAACAACAGTTTATATCTAATGCACTGCACGCATTTCCTGCAGTTAAGAAGATTTTCAAGAAAGTGTGGTGTTGTTTTCAGGTAATTCCTAGAAAATCTCTTTCTTATTTAATCATTGGAAGTAAACTATTCTGAGATGTGCAAGTTAGAGTACTGGATAAAGTAATTAGAAACATTACAGGTGAGTAGCTTATTTCTTAAATATTTCGATACTTAAACAAAGATTAAAAGCGATTCACCTATTCTAAAAAAATATCCAGGAGTTATGTGTTTGGGGCAAAGGTTTATACAATAATACAAAAGAGAGAAATTGCAAATACGATAATTATTCATTTCCATGACACTGCTACTGTTGCTTAGGTTTTAAAACTAAATATTACCAATGAAATGAGTTTGTTATTATCTTAATGATGGATTCCATTTTTCTTTTATCAAACCCTGACTTTCGTTCACAACTTTCCTCCATTTGAAATCAAACCATATCCCTTTTTATTTAGTTTGTTCTTTACATAAATGTTCATTTTTACTGCACAGTCAAATTTCTATTACTCATCAAACTTAGATTTCCCTTTTCGAAAGATTTTGTTTTGTATAAAAGGTTTGTTCTTAGTTTAATCAGAGTAGCCAGAGTTTTGTTTTTTGCTTAAAATTTAACTGTTTAGTTATAAAGCACCAGTTTCCAAACTAATTTTTATTGGATGTCGTCCTCTGATTATTCTGTCGCAATAATCGGTAAAAAAACTCTTCATTTCAAGCCTTTTGAATTTCTGTTTGCCTGAAACCAGTAATGATATTCAATTGAAGTAATAATCGGTTTGCGCCACTGGTAACTTCTGTTGCAAAAAGATGATAAGAAGTAAGGAGTTCAGTCAGAGTCACTCAGACAATAAGGGCGTGATTACCACTTTTTGTCAGCCAAATTGCATCTGCGTACAATTTGCTGCATCTCTGCTTCTTGTTGAATGATCCATGGAGTTTCCAGCGTTCATCCAACAAGACGTAATGGTACGTCAAATTGTACGTTTCAGATGGAAAAAGTAATCACGCCTTTATTGTCTGTGTGGCCTGCCCGCTTCTCTGACTGAAAACCTCAGTTACTAAGGCTTTAACACGTAATAAATGTTTACATGCATCACAGTTTTCAAGAAGAGAATTAGAATGAAATATTCACATGAACATTACAATCACTTTGCTGAACGTGTTTTAGACTTCGGCCACTGCCATGGTAACTTAAATGAGCGAAGTTTCTAACTTACCGGTATATAGCTGTAAATTAATGCCGATGGAAGTTTTGCTTCTTTCTCTAAGGTGAAATAGTAACGTTACAAGACCAGAAGGTAGGCCCAATACTGAAAAGAGATTTGAAATTTTCTTGCGATGATCTCCACTTTGAAGTCTACTTTTCATGTTGCAACTCGTACTTTGGACTGTCTACTTTCTTAACAGTCTCTTAAAGTTTTCATTAATTCAGAACATAATGTCTTAAAGGTGCAGAAGTAGTGTTGAAAAATATATGTGAAGTTTTTCCCCTAATATAAACATAGAGTTGACTCCCGATTTACCGGGGTAATAGGGGGGAAGATATTCACGGTTAACCCAAAATCAAGGTTAATCCAAAGTCAGGGAAAAAAGACGAGAAACATAAATAACCAGTAAATAATGAATAGAAAAATGCTACAGGGCAAATTAACTTGTATTTTCAGGAACTGTGCTTTATAAAGTTTGTGGTTAGGGGAAGGGTAGATGAGACCTGAAAAGTTGTTTTCAACTCGAATCTCATTGTCCAATTCCATGCCTGCTCCCTCCCTCTTTCTCTCTCTCTCTCTCTCTCTCTCTAGCGTGCCTGCTGATGATTCTTGCGATAGATGTAAAGCTTTTCCTTTTTTGGAGGAGCACCGGTTAACCCCAGTCCGGTTAAACCTCCCCGGTAAATCGGGAGTCGACTGTAGTTTTTTTCCATTTTTTTTGAACATGTCGTAAAGTATTTATTTCTTTTCGCTGCAGATAATGTAATCAGCAGGTGTAAAGTTAAAATCCTCAGACATTCATCCACACTTACTATTACTCTGTTCTCCTGTAGCCTTACGAAGAAAATGATGAGATTATTTATGAATTCAATGCCACATTGCTATACTTCCTGTATCTTCATCCTGATAAACACAAGGAATTAACTAAGAACGTATGGACTGAAACTGAAAGTCTTTGGTGTAGCTTGTAATAAAATACTAATAAACCTCCAGGAAACGGAAGAAATATTTTGATTTATTGGATGAATTTAAGTTCCTAGAAATACCGTAATACAAGTTCGAATACATCTTTGCTGTAAAGAAAAAAATATGAAACCACCAACAGAATTGAACACGCGCAGGTTTGTCTTCAAGTTTTAACTCATGCACAAAATAATATTTGTAAGGATAAAGAGCAAGTCCTTTTTGACAATATTCTGATACGGCAATCTCTTAATTCCCACTTGCACAGATTACAGAGGTTGAGATTTTTTCAGATTTTGCAGGCTGTCATTCACTTCAGTAATGTTTTCTGGTGTTCGAACTCGTTTGGAATAGTTACGGTTTTTATTCGCTACAGAGTCCATTTCGAGCCATTTTGCCACTAACTTTTCCATTGCAGATTTTGTTGGAGGTTTTGCCAACACAGTTCCGTTCTTGAACGCTTGTGCAAACAGTTCAGCACATATTTTCCGCGAATATTGCTTCACATAGCGCTGAACATTTAGCATGCTCTGTTTTGTCGTTAGCGCCTTTTTTGTTGCATTCAACTGATCACTAAGCACATGTGCACTTCTTACTCAAACAACTGGTTGATGTCACGTGTCTGCGCTCTCTCAAACAACTGGTTGTTGTCACATGCTCCTCCTCTCACACCCAATTGTGTCTGTCTCAATTTCTGATAATGTTTTTGCTGTTAGGTTAAGTTTTCACGAAATTTCGGAAACGTTTTTTCGGACCCGTTTTATGTTGGTCACCCTGTATGAATACGTAATGAATACTCAAGTACACAAACCACCACGTATATTTCTTCTAATGTATCAGTTAAAGTATGGCTCTGAGAAGTATTATTCCATAATATATCATTACGTAGCCCCGTTCCGCAGCTCCGCCCGCGCTTTTTTGAAAGAATAGTAATATCTATCGGTACGTAACAGTTTGGGGGGGGGGGGCATTTGGAAATTGAATTTTAATGGCAACGATGACAACTGGGTGCTTGAGTGCTGGGACAACCTTAGTATTTTTCGATTGCGTTTAATATGTCTAGTCAAAGTTTGATGTGGATAAGTCGCACTCTATGAAGTAATTCTAAATATTCAATTTTGAAAATTGATTGGCAACACTGTCGACTGTGAGACCTGAATTACCTCTATGCCATGTTTCAGTACGTAAATACCAAGTGTGGTGCTTATACGTTCAACCATACGGAAGCAATTGATTTTTAAAAATAGTAGGCAATACTGAAAATTGCAGCGTCGGAAGTACCCACATGAACTGTCCCAGTACCTAGTGTACCTAGTCGGGTCATAAGTTCTGTCCCAACTGCAAAAGACTATAACAAGCAAAACACGCGGAGGAAAATGAAAATATTTTGCGAAATAAAACAACGATAAGTGACAATCAATTGCGAACAACATCTATTCAAAATGGTTTCCTCTTGAATGGACACAGGCTCGTAAACGACGCGGCCAATCATCAATGGCAACACGCACCACATTCATGTCTATGTTAGCCACTGCTTTCACTATAGGAGTTTCAAGCGGCCCAAAGTTATGTGAGGTTGAGAACACACCTTCTCCTCCAAATTGGACCAGATCTTGTAGTCAAGAGGATTTAAGTCTGGACTGAACGACGGCCATTCTTCAGTAGTGATGAACGCAATGTTGTTGCGACGAAACCACTCCTGAGTAGATTTCGCCTTGTGAGCTGGTGCTGAGTCCTGTTGGAACACCTAAGGCATATTTTTGAACAGAGTGTTGCCAAGAGGTTTTACCACCTTGTCGAGAATGTACACTTTGGCATCTCCTTTGACACTTTTTTTTGGCAAAAATGGACTTCAGTGGGGCCCCAGTACGACACACCCAATCAAACCATCACTGACGCTGGGTGATGACTTCGCTGAACTCGAGGAACTTGTTCAGCTGATGCAGCACTGGTTGTAGCATACACTCTATCATTCTGGTGGTTGATGTGTTCTTCAACAGGGAAAATTTTATCATCTGTAAACAAGATTTGTCGATGCTTGTTATCCGCGTACTGCTGCAGGAGCAACTTTGATCTGTCACGTCGCATTCTCATCAAGCGCTAATTCAACCGATGGCCTGTCCTTCTGCAATAGGCATGCAGTCCTAGGTCTTCATTGATCGCCCTTTTCATTGGTGATCGCGATATGTTCATTTCCAGGGCCATGAGTTTCTGTTAACGGATCGATTTCGGGCGATTCGTGCCTTCACTGCCTTAACGACAGCTGATGTCCTAACCGAGCGAGGACTACCAGTGCGAGGCTTATCCTCGATAGACGATGTCTCATTATATCGCTGTGTGGTGCAATTAACAAATTTTTGTGTAATGTTCAGTTTCCGCAGTAACTTAAAAATAGTCGTCGGAAGGTGTCCGCACTTGTGTAAGGCTAGAACTGCGATACGATCCTCCTCCTTTCCCCATTCCATCTTCACTCTACAAGAAACAAAGGAAAACAATGGTGTTGTAAGTTCAACCAACATTACCGTTTTACATCAATGCTACGTTATTTTCACACATCATTCCTAAGTACTGGAATTTTTCGTACAAGTTTGGGACAGAACTTATGACCCGACTAGGTACATAGAATGTTTAAAATTAGTTGGTAGCCCTGACAAGTACAGCACCTGGAGTGCCTGTACGACCTGTCCCCATGTCTAAATTTCAACGTCTAATGTTATAAATTCAATTTCAAATTTGTTGACAACACTGACGACTGCGGCGCCTGGAGTAACTGTTTGACCTGTCCCAGTACCTAGTGCCCGTGTATGTCAAATTTTGTGTAAATCAATGTGGATTTATGTCCAACGGTAACAAATATGAAATACAAAAATATAAAGATAAAAAATACGCATGCATGCAAAATTTATTGTCATGGACATGTGTATTGTGTAGATTTGTGTAAATAAAGACATTTCTATCAGTGTAATTTTAAAATGGGTTGATTCGAAGATCGCTGCAGTCGCCCGGTTACCAATATATTTTATTCACCCGAACCAACGGTTAAGTTAATAGGCTAGTCAAGAAAATAATATACTGCATCGGATCGACGATCACGACGAATTTTAATGACAATTTTGCGAGATATTATTCTATTCGAGAAACAGCGAATTTGTGTTCGAAGTTCTGTAATATATTTCAGTTTTATAAACAATAAGAACTTCTAATGTAGACTATCATACACTTACGTATATATATATATATATTACAGGGAGAAAAAAAATATAATTTTAGAAATATATAATTTTAGTTTTGTGAAATAATAAATGTTACTTGCTGTTTCTAAAATGTTCTTTCTGGGCTATTTAACTTTTAGCTGGCACAAGAGAGGATCTTCAAATTTGGTCCAAGTGCATCCCGCATTCACCTAAGAAGACAGACTAAGGGGAAAGCAGTTTTCCTAGCACATCTGGTATTTATACGTCAAACCTGAACTACTACTCTTGTCAAATACCAACTTCCTAATACTAAGTAGGTATACTAGACGTAATGTGTTGTGTATTTACATATATATTAATGACTATACAGCATAATACAAGATGTTTGTGAATGACTGTGGAATAGAAAATGAGTTTTATTAGGCACATACAAGAAATACGTTAATTTGCACGTTGTGCAAACTTTGCTTCGTTCCAGAGACTCAGAGTTCCAATTTCGATCCATGAAAATACAATCTACATTTCTCCATAAATCAGAAATAGTAGGCTGCATTTAAAAGCATGTTTTTGGAATTCGATAAGTATCCACAGCGGGGTTTGACCTGGTATTTTAAAGATTTGCAATTTGTGAACAACCATTCAGAAATGTTTCCTTTCCGTAATTTTCTTTAGCAATATCTGATTGATATTAGGAAATTCTGGAATGTAAACAAAGTAAACATCTGGCGCATAATAATTTTGACCATAGGTATAGTGCCAAAACAAAGGAAGCATCATTTGGAAGGACCAGCAACAAGAGTAAAAGCAGTGATCATACAACAGTCCGTAGTTTTATTCACATCTGATGGGGTAAAAATACTCGTAAGTGAAGAACTTGATTGGACATTACAATGTTCGTTCAACGAGCTACGAGATCCAGTTCTCTGAAATGAGGGGCAAACAAACAAATAATAATAATAATTCAATTTTCTATCAATTCAATCCTATGTTTCAATCAAGTAACAGACCATGAAAAAGAACCACTACACCGAATAGATTTATATGTCAGTTTCCTCAAGGATATTGCAGTGTAAAAATTTTAAGTCTAGGTTTAATTGTATATCCGCGTGACTAATTCCTTAACACTTAATGCACCGTTGAATATACAGGTAAAAGTAGAAAGAGAAGGTATCAAACAACATTTATAATACATTTTGTGTTTTACTAAATGAAGTGTATGAAGGAGTGTGTTAGCTTAAGTGAAATTAGAGTATAAATAAACATAATCTTGTCTTTTTTTTCGAAGCAAGTATAGTTACCAGGGCTGCTGGAAAGGTTTCTGCAAACGATATGAAAAAGACATGTAAAATCCTTGGAATGGCTTTATTGCTTTTCAAAGTATTCATCTTTAAGAGCAATACACTGTTTCATACGCTCAAACCAATGTTCAAACCATTTCTTTCACTCGGAGTCTGGTGCCTCAGAAACCGTTCTTCGGAATGCGTCAACAGGTGGTTCAGGCTTCACAAATCGCTTACCACGCATCTTCGTTTTACTGTCTGAGAACAAACGATAGTCATTAGGTGATAAATCGGATGAGTACGGACAACGAGTCATTAATTTGACATTTTACTGAATAAAATTCAACACTTGTGTGTGGTGAGTGGGAGGAGAATATCGTCGTGACGAAGAATGATTCGACGATTTGGGATTGTTTTACATAATTCATTGACGACCTCTGGCAAACAAATTATTGCATATTACTCAGCATTTACAGTCCTTTGACCTTCTAAGACTATGGTTGCCAAATGTCTGGTATAACCAAAGTAAGAAGTAATCATTTGCTTGGCAGCATTCCTCGAACGAATAACTTTTGTGGGTTTCGGCTCAATTTGAATCACCCAAACAGTAGATTACAGTTTAGGTTTGGCTTCGTATCAATAAATCCCAATTTTGTCTCCTGTAGTCCACCAAATTTGACTTACCTTGGCTGAAATTTTAGGCATTTTGTTACACCACTTGACACAAGCCTGGTTTTGTATTTAGGTCAAGCTGTGTGGGTTCCAACGGCTTGAATGCTCCAGTACTTGTAGGCAACCATGCAAAATAGTAGTATTGCTTTCATGTCAATGTTCAAGGACGCCTGAATCTCGCGGTACGTCACATGACGATCTCTCTTAATCATGCCACGCACAACATGAACATTACTGACAACGACAGACAAGGTTGGACGACCTTCACGAAATTCATTACTGAGAAATGTCCCACTACGCTGGAATTCGGAAAACCAATTGTGCATAATTCTATTAGATGGTGCTTCATCAGCAAAAGTTAAATGAAGTCATTCAATTCATTGTGTCGGTGTTAAACTACATTTAAAATCATAAAAACTCATTACCCGAAAGTTTTCACGCAAAATTTCAATTTCTCAAACAAAACTTCTTCTTGCAATTGCTATAAAACAGATGTATAGGCGTAAACAAACAATCACAGACAATTTAAACATGATAGAAAGGTATCTTCTTCGGAATTTTATCATACTGGAGCACTGTTGGTATTATTTTGTAGAAGCTTTTCCAGCAGTCTTAGTATAAATGTTCCTCTCCACTGTTTAGTATGTTACACGTTTATTTGTTTTATGATGAAAGAATCCACAATTCTAAGAAAAAAATAATGATATTGAATTATACGTAAGAATAGCACAAGGAATTAGACCAGGATATAAATGCCTTATTGTATCTTCCGTTAGATGTCTCTCATTTAGATGAGTGTATATTTGCTATTAGTAAACGAATGCATTTTTATCCTAATTCGCTTTTGGTATTCTTATGTACCCATATTTAAAAAGACTGTATACGGTATGGAAGAAAGTAATGGAAATACTTTTGGAAGTCGAAACATTTTGTATTAATACAATATTGGTACACCTTTAGCACGCAATCCAGGTTGAATTCTGGACGGAATACACCGATACAAGTCCTGAATGGTGGTGAGTAGGATTTGAAGCCATTCTTCCTGCAGAACAGCATTCGGCTCAGGTGGACGAAGGAGGTAGAAACCAACGCCAAACCATTATGTCTACAACAGCCCACACAGACTCGATGATATTCACGTGTGGAGACTGCGCGGGCCAGGAAAAATGTTGAACCTCATCAGCATGCTCGTGAGACCATAATTGAATATAGCCAGTGGTGTGAATGTGGATATTATCATACCTGTCTCGAAATAAAGTTGGTACGTTTGGGTGGACTTTGTTATCCAAGAGGTCTCTCTACACTGTTTATGTGAGCGAAGGGAAGTGGCAAGGGAGGTAGCCGATTGACATGATATAGCACCACAGACCACAATAGAGCCGCCACCGTATTTGTTAGTCGGCCGGAGACAGTCCACATCGTATGCTTCAGAGGGCGTTTGTCAGACAAACACACATCGGTGGTCGGAAAGAGAGTAAATGGTAGCTCGTCCGATCTCACGATACGTTGTCACTACTTCAACTCCCAGCTTTTGTAGGCACCGCATTGTACACGCCACATTGTACCATTTCTGTCTGTTATTAGGAGTTTGGGAATAGCAACACGTCCATATATACCCATTTTATGCAGTTTAGGCCTCACTGTTTTGGATGACACTGACGTGTTTAGGTGTAGATTAAGTTCTGTAGTCACTATCTCGGCCGTTCGTTTCTTCTATGACGTCACAATCCGCTTCAAGACCCGATGAAGCTTATTATGCAGCTTCGTCTTTTAACCACTATTGTGCTTTGCTAACCATGTTTTACCGTGCACTGCGTATGCTGTCATGACATTCGATACCGTGCTTTGTGTTATACCCCACAAAGTTGCTGTTTTGTTCACAGATGCTCCAGTTATACGGTCACCCACAATTAGACCTCTTTGAAAATGCGTCAAGTCGGACATACTGGTCACTCACCACAACTGCACAAAGTGTACAACCACACACTCTACTGTTAGTACACACTCCATTCTACCTGCAACTAACAAGTAACGGTTGATTTACGGAGTGTACATTGTTTCCTAGCACAGTTACAGTGTGTTCCACTTTTGACAAGTGTTTGTATTATTTTGTCCAATACCTGTATCACTCCAAATTATATCGATATTACACTTCTTTTCTTTACTAGTTGAGAAATACTTTTATCTGTTCTGGATATTTACGAGAACAAATATAGTTCTTTATAGTTCCTAAAAACGCCAAAGAAATGCCAAAAATTTATAGGCTCTGCCTAGGTGGTTTTATATTAATAGAAGATATCATTTGCTTAATCATAGTCTGTCTACGGTCGTACGAGGAGGAACGAAATAAGATGCCGACTCGTACTTATGAAATCATTTTTTAACTTTCATAGAAACCTTAAATATTGGTGCTAAAATACGCCTCGTATCTCAGATTATAAAGCAAAATAGAAACACTATATATAATGAAACTAAAACATCATTCAAATTTCTTCAAGAATATTCATTGTGACAGACAAACTTAAATATGTTAATAAATAGCAAATTATCAGGTTCCCAAAACGTCAAAAATGTGCTTTATTTGACATCAACAATTGCAAACTACGAACAATACGTACAACACATAAAAGTAAGAGGTCGAATTAATGAGAATTCTGAATGTCGATGATATTTACTCTCAAATCTATTAAATACAATCATGGAGACCCCTTAGATATCTTTATGACGGTAATTGTTATGGTGTTACCGACTTTAAGTGCGTAGGAAAACAACCCTCCAGTTTCTTAAGTGGAAGCTTTTGTAAGTGTTTACAACTCAGTCAGTTCAAACCACAAAACGAACTTAAACTACATATTTTTATGGAACCAAGAGAAATCTCAAGTTAACAATCAAGTTGGGAGTTGTAACTTCAGTGACATTTATTAGGAAGTGGTAAAACACTGCCCAAGGCAAAACTAAATTTGTGTTTAATTCCGTCATTGCATTCAATCATCCACGGGCATCGATTCATTCAGTTCTCCCACGCGAGCCCCAAGCTAGTTTTTGGGGCAGATCATTTAACCATGATTGCACTAGAAAATGAGAAATGGCCGTATAGCTATACTCAATGTTGCCAACAATAATCACTTGAAAATAACTAAACAGCAATCTAAAAGTAGCTAAAACTTCATCTTACCAATGCTTGATTTAGGCGTATTTGTCGCTAGAGCATGCATAAAAAGTAGCTAAAACCTTATGGACACTATATAAAAGTGAAAATATTTGGTAGATAAATGGCTATTCAAAAACGCTAGTTTTAGATACAAAGTCGATAAATTGGGAACATTGGCTATTCTTGTGCACTGACGCATACCCAACACAACTACATTTGAACTCAATATTATCCTTGGTCAATAAAATAGTTCAGTTATAAGTCATCACTGCTCTAACATTGGGGTGCAAGCTTTAACAATCTAGTATTTGTCTTTCGCGTACAGTACACACAGCCTTTTCGAGCTATAGTGGCCCATATCCACTATTATAGACTAACTAACTCTACAGCTTACAGACTCGCAATTTCATTATCTCAGTAATAAACGCCCACGGTTGGATTCTATCCTAGGCAATATAAGCCAGTTTTCATCACGAACGTCTACTTCTCAAAGATTATTTCTAATATTGTTCTCCCAATGGCGTTTTGGTCTTTTCATCCACCTTTCTAACCAAGACAGAATACAATTTTCACTTTTACCCCATCTGAGTCACATGGTCTGCCCACCTTAGTCATCGCGCTTTCATTATTGATACAACATCTAATGAATCGTACAGTCCGTGGCGTTCTTCATTATGTAGTCTCACCCATTGCCCAGTCATTTGGTCCCGTATACGGTATACTATTTTATCAAAACAATGTTTCCAAACACGCAGTTTTTGTTGATCTACCATGGTTGTTCTCCAACCATCGCAACCGTAAATTGTTACCGGGAGAAGTGTCACGGGGGGAAGTGTTTTCAATGTCAATTTCCTTTATATTAATTGCGAGGTTAGTAGCATCTGGGCTGAAGAGAAAAATGCGTTTGCCGATAATAAGTGATGTTTTATTTCTTCCGTATATCATAGACACTAACCGAACTTTACTTTCAGGAGAATTCCTTTTATGGCTACTCAGCTAGAACACACTGAAACACAGTCTAAAATATATCAATCCATAACAGATTTTCTTTAAGACAAAAATCCATAAAACACGTTGATAAGACATAGCTACAGTTGAGTACTAATATACTTGTAATGATCAGCAGTCACAGAATGTATTTTTGAGGTCAGTGAATAACAACTTTTTTGTGAAATCATTCCTAAACACCTGCTTAATTTCGATTTCAGTAAAAAAAA
>JAGDQP010033383.1:9337-20701 GCA_022664845.1 Lepisma saccharinum
AAGCCTCTTGTCATATTCGGATCAGGCTGAAATAAGGTAGATAGAGGATGGGGAAGATAATAGTCAGATACATATTCAAGGCACCATCCCGATATTTGCCTGGTGAAACTTAGGGAAACTCTGGACAACGTCATTCGGGATGGTCGGGCGCGGGGTTTGAACCCAGGTACCTAACCATTGCCGACCCGAAGCCCGCAACGTTAGTTCCTGGACGACGAGGGCTGGACTTCTGATCCTCTGTAGGTAGCAGTTACCATAATTCAACCATACTTTCATACTTGATGTTTGCATGCGCGCCCGTATACAGCGTATTAATTATACTCTATTTTGTCAACAAATTTCTGGTCACCCTATAGTTATAAATTAACTATTTAGTAGTGATGAGAGTTTTCTACTTTTATTTTATTTTTCTACAATCTTGACTCAAGAAACTGTATATTTGAAGATTGAAGATCAATTTCCTCGAACACAAAGCGTTTCCCGATCTATGTTTACTAAACTTGTTTTTTTTTGTTCACTTTAAGCAGTGTTTTTTACCTTGAACATTTGTAACTGCTTTTAAAACACTCAGTTTGTTAAATACTCTATTATTCGATACTTACTGTACTTGTGGATCTTGCATTAGAGCCAGTTAACTAATCAAAAAAGACAACACATAAAATCAAGAGATCAACAACAGAAAAACACAAATAAATTACACCAGAAGTTTTAATGAGCATTTCTCGTTTGTTTAGATGGAGATTCCCCTTTCATTATCTCTAACAAAGGGATTAGAAGCCAAATCATTTTTGTGTATTTCGAGGACGAAAACAAATATTGTGAGAGTCAACACACACACACGACTGTATACAAGGTTGTCAGAGTTGGGGGAATGGATGAACGAGCCTATCGCGTTTGCCACGTTGTTAATCTTCTATTTAATACTACCTCAATATACATTGAAAATAGTCCCTGATGTTTCACCGTGATCGGTTGCTGAATGAACAGTAAAAAAATAATGTTTTTTTGTTTGCATATGTAATGGTTGGTCACTTTCTGTTTGTTTATTTGTTTCCTTAAATAATTTCAAAACATAACTTTTGTAATACAAATATTTAGTTGTATTTTACACCAAAAGTAGATCCTATAATGTAACTTGAGGCCGTTTGCTCTTTCTACGTTGAAATAACATTCTCGTTTGCCATGATTTATTAAATTATGTAGTGAAACTTCAGTTGAATGCCTTCCCCTAGAAGAAAGGATTGGGGGGGGGGGGAACGAATGTCACTACATCTATTTTAAATCATATTTTCAGATCGTTAGGATAGCCTTTACTTTGCTCGCCGTCAGCTTCAACTTGGTTTTCTGGGTGCCGTTACGAAGTGGACTGTTGCCGACTCGGCAGCCGTGTTGTCTGAGGCATTAGGACAGCGACTCGAAGGTCGCGGGTTCGAATCCAGCGAGGGGCATGAATGTTTGTCGATTTTAACTATCAGAGCCTTAGGAATGTAATCGTGACGGGCCGAAGTCATAAGTTACTAGAATGGCCCATTATAAACTAAAATTTACGTAGTGCACTTCTTTCTTGCTGTCGCAGTACTTCTGTGCGTGATTTGGTTGTAACTCTTAGAATTTTTAAGAGTTAAAATGGTTGATAATAATGTGGGAAATCGCAAAGTTAATCGGAACAAACTGCTGTCCCAATTTTTTTCTTTAAGAGACGAACAATTTCCCTGCTAGACACGCTGAGAAGTTCAGTTCGTAGAACGTTGGTTTCGCAACAATCGGGAAGTCCTGGATTCGATACCAGCGGCCGATCATCCTGACTGAGGTTTTTCCTGGGTTTTCCTGTCACACCAGGCAAATGGCGGAATGGTACTTTCAACGTAGGCCCTGGCCAACTTCTTCCAGCAATTCCCCTACCGTATCCGGACTGAGCCATACATGCCTGAAGTCATAAATTCAATTTTAATTCTATGGTAAATAGTAGTACAAAGTTACGTAAGTCTGCCAATTTACATGGGTATTGTAACAATGTTAAGGCAACTTACTTTATTATCGAATAGTGTACACATCAAAACAATAACGGCAACGAAAAGTGTTTACAGAACAACAAAACATTAAGCTTTAGATACATAAATAAAAATATTTGAAATTAATTAATCCCCCTTACATGTGATATTTATTTGTTTTATATCTCAACTTCTGGGTGCATCCATTGTCCTTGTGTGAATTACTATTTTGCAACAGAACAATACAATAATTGCATCTC
Organism: Lepisma saccharinum; assembly: GCA_022664845.1. Taxonomy (NCBI): domain Eukaryota; kingdom Metazoa; phylum Arthropoda; class Insecta; order Zygentoma; family Lepismatidae; genus Lepisma; species Lepisma saccharinum. The sequence goes on from JAGDQP010033383.1 coordinate 11,589, forward strand.
GCCAACAACTAGGAGATGCGGATTCGAATCCCGGTCATGGCAATGACCATTTTTTTATATTTTCTAGAGTTACTTCACACAAGGTTTTTGTGGAAATCATGAATTGATGTACGGACTTTAGGCATCTATAACTGAACCCGGAACAGGGTATGGTAGAGTTTCTCAACGTGGGGGTCGCGACCCCTCCCGTGGAGTCGCAGGTAGTGTGCAAGGAGGTCACGAGGAAAGGTGAAGAATGTATTTAACTAGGGTTTTGCTGGTTAAAAGTATTAAATTTAAAAGAAGATATTTTATTTTGCTTTCTGTTTTTATAATTACTAAATATAATGGAATTTGTTGAATGGTTATTGGATAGTATTTACTTACTTCATGGCTTACGGAATTCGTAAGTTCATCGCCGCGGTAACAAACGTTAGCTAGAGGATTCTATCCTGGGCAAGATCAAGCCAGTTTTCATCACAAACACCCACTTCTCGAAGATCCCTTCTAATTTTATCCTCCCAACGTCGTCTCGGTCTTCCCAAAGGTCTCTTTTCCTCAGGTTTACCAACCACGATGGAATATAATCTTCGTTTCTCTCCCATAATTAGGATATTATCAAATACAGCAAATCAGCTGTCATGTTTTAAAATGAAAAGCAAATAAAATAATTATGGGTCGCCGGTTAAAATACGTGGTAAATGTGGGTCGTAGGATGAAGAAGGTTGAGAAACGCTGGGTTGGGGTAAAGGATGTGGAAAGGAGTTTGCAAGAGACTAAATGAAAAGTACCATTCCGGCATATGTCTAGTGTGGCTGAGGAAAGACCTCAGTCAGGATGGTCGGTCGTGGGCATCGAATCCAGGACCTCTCAAACGAGAAGGGAACGTTGTATCAACTGAGCTACAATCGCTCGACGTGTAAAGTGTGAACATTGATATCCAAGTAGTATATAATGCAGTATTCAACCTACATCAGATTTAAAATAATTAACAGAATCAATATATGTAATTTATTTTTTTTCTTTACACAATAATTAATGCAAGTGTATGTTATTCTTATGGATTTCTTTCTGTCTCTGATATCAGTCGTTTAATTTTACTGTATTTCAAGTTATCTAGTACATAAGTAAAGAAAATATTGTTTAGTATGAGTCAAGCATATGAATACAAACATCACTTTGTATTACTAGCTGAAATTCTGCTTTATTTCTTTGATCTGCAGTTGATCTGACCTGTAGCATAGTTTAAAAGAACATGGATCTGTTGAAGTTTGACAGCTCTTTTGAAAGATGGTTTCCTCAACTAATGAAAAGTTATTTGTATTCCTGACACATCACTTCAATTCAGTATTTTGTTATGAAATGTTCCACAAATTATTCAACCTAACGCAAGAAAGGCAAACTACAGTAGTTTGATTAAGTACGAAGTTAGGGTAGTACTAGAATCCAATTTAAAGCATAATTTCATCCCCTTTCAGATTTTGATCCCGTAATAAGAGAAGGGAAAAGTCCTTTGTTGGGAAGAAATAAAACTTCATAACGTGTGTTTGTGTGCGTCTGTTTGTAGGAGAAATAGTGTTGTAGCATGTCTATGTGGTCGTTGAAAACAGAGCGGGTAGAAAACCCATTAGACTTCACAACAGGAAGATTGCTTTGGTGGAAAATGTTGTAACTTGGAATCCATGGCTTCCACAGAATACGTGATCAGACTCTACAAACTGTCTCGCGAAAGAAGAAGAAGAAGAATATCTGTTGTTCTTGTTGCCTCTGTCACAATCGATGTCAGTCGACTGCCAATGAACTCCCTGAGAACATGTTTATTGCAAACCAAGAAGCAACGTATGAGAGGCGTGTGTGTTTTCAAATTTCTTTCGGAGCAAAATGTTCTTCACTGATTGGTTTGTGGTCTGACAGGAGTAATGAGGGACACGCACTGAAACTAAATCTCTTGTAACAATCATCTTTGTTCTTTTTTTCTTCTTCTGAAACCTCCAGTGCGCAACACGGATTCCAGTTCGTACCATAGAACACCTTCTTCAGACGGACTGATTGGACACCAAAGATGTTTAAAGAATTCACTCGGGACTATTTGCGAGTCTTTTGTTCCTCTGAAGTTATTTCGCTTTCCATTTTTCATTTGTTTTTTTCTTTGCACTTTCAGTTAGACTTTGACCTTTTGAACTTTGTTTGCAACTTCACTTTTCCGTAACGTTTCAATGACTTAACAATACGATAAAGCTTATTAAATGATGTCTCGCCTAATATAACCTTTTTTCTTTTCAGGTCACAAGAAAATTAGACGCACACCCTTACATGCTTATACATGTAAACATTCAGATTGAAGATGCGCTCGCTGGTTCTTTTACGATTTAAATGTTAATGAATGTGGTCGGGATATCATTAAGCTTTACACGTCGATGGACACTATATTGTCCATAGTTTTAACACGTCATAATGCCCCACCTAGTTGACCAAGCAAATGATAATTTTGGTCTTAATTTACTTCTGAGTGAACTACCTAAGTAGAGATGTATTTTGGCTGTCAGAGGTGTGCCGTGGGAGAGAGAGGGAGTAAAATTTACCTTTCTCCGTCTTTCTTCCCTCCCGCACCTCCTAGTGGGACAAATGATGTACAATTTTTTGTCAGCGTACTACTAGTGGTTGATGAGGGGTGGAGGTAAATTTGGCATGTTTTTCGAGAACGCCATATATATATAACTTTTTTTTTACTTCCTTCGTCTCCTCCTTCTGCAAATTGATCACGATATGCACTAAATTTACCTCTTTTGTAGTCTGTTCCATAAGACTTTTTCATGACACTCTAATAAATAGGAGGACATTGGGGCTTCGCAAATAAATGTAACTTTTTTCCTTTGAAATTTGTTCTATAGGGTGTTTATGGAGCAAATGGGTATTCAGTTTTTTTTGTCACCTTGTAATCCATCATATCTCTGAATCTTTCTATATGTTATGTAGGCTATGTGTTGCCTAGTTTTTTCTCTGTGTACGGTAAATAACAGTGTTGCCAGCACACGATGTCTCTTAAAATGATTTTATTTTCTCGTCTTTATTTTCTCTACAAATTCGGAACGATGGGAATAAAAGTACCTCGTTGGAATAAGCTTTTCATTAGTTTTACAGAGATATCATTTATGACTCTCAGATAATTAATTAAGGGGCACATGTGCTGCCAACGTGAAGGTCTGCGATTTCTTTCAAATCCCTACCCGGCGTCAAAAGGTTAAGTTATTAAATGCACATTTGGTTGATGTTTTTTTTTTATTGTTTTGTGTTAATTTTAGTAAACGTTCACTTCTAACATAAAAACATATTATCAAATAGTTCTGTCCGGTAAAAACTTTCCTGAATCTGCAACTAGGATATTTATATTTTGTAAAAGCGTCTAAGAGCCTGTATTTAAGCTTCCTTCTTGTGAGTGTGACTTGAAAAAACCTAAAGTAATAAGCCGATACATCATTGTGTAATATTTTATTATTGTTAAATTGTATATCCAGAACTTTCATTATGACCGCAATAGGTGACGCTAAATAGTAGACTATACTTTAGTAAACTTAAATGACCGTTTCTATCGCAGGGTGGAAAGTGTGAATCATAAAAATACATGAAGAATGTAACCAATGAAATATGACAATACATTAACCTATTGATAAAGAAAAATAATGGTTAGTGATAAGTTAATTGAATATGAGACAGGAAGTGACGAAATGTTTTCAGACATAATGGTCCTTAACGGATTATCACACCTAAAGTGACATCATTTTCTCCTTCATTGAAAACGTAGCAATCGTACCGAAAATACAAAACTTTTGAAGGTGGTTATTCTTATTATGCTTTAGTGTTAATTAGTTTACTAAAACTTGTAGGAATTTTGTAAAGATAACGAGTTTTTCCTCGAATCTTTTAAGTTCGAAAAAAAAGTGATGTTAGACTTTCATTAGTATGATTTTGAGGGCAAGTAGAATGAGTAACTTTTAAAACTTATAATTTTGTAAAAAGGAAGTAAGATTATGTAATTGTCTCCTGCTATGTGGAGATAAAACAAAGAAAATGTGTCGTACAGTACAAATTATGGATGACAAGTGTCATGAACTTTCAACTTTATTTATTTAATAAATTTCTTTGACAGTTTTCAATTTTAATTGTGTCTACTTTCGATTTGGGGGTCCAAAGATTGGACGAAAATCTTTATAATTTGTGTTTAAATTTGAATTTACTTTTGGCCTTTTAATAATTTTGACACAGGCCTTCTTTTCTTTGAAATCCCCTATCTGCACGCATACTAAAGCGGAGATTTTTAAAAGCTTTACCAACAGTACAATTGTCCTTATATTGAAAAGTTAATTTATGATCAAATATAACACCTAAGTCTTAGGTATTATATCAGAATTAATAACAAAACGTAGTGGTTGGCAATGCTGTCTTTGACTTCCTATTTTCTCTTTGGTAACTCGTTAATTTGAGTTTCTGAATTTTATTTAAGGCTTTTAGCCTGCCTTTTCTAAATATCTTAAAATGTCCTCCATTCTCTAGTAACCAGGTTAAAATTTTCGAATTGCTCCTGTGATCCAAATTCTTAATTTTAATAAAATGTTCGTTATCGAAATATCAAGCAAATGGTTCATCATTTGCTAACCACTTTCCATTTTCATTCAATTTCCTTGTTTGATAGAAAGATACAATAAAAATGAACAATTTCATGTAACTTGCCCTGCAAAAACTGAAAATTGAAAAGGTGGAAATTATTTTGATCATCAATGTTTCTTTGTCGCATTTTAAATAAAAGGTATCCAGCCATAGGTGTCTACTAATCTTATCTTAGATGTCCTCCTTTGGGAGAAAACAATCCGCATTTGTTCTCCATTGTCCTCCTTTAGTGTTCTCCACTGGGAAAAAACATCTGCTCACTCTACTTTTAGACAACTTTGGCCCAGTCCGAGTTGTTCGTTAATGTGCATGCGTCTGCTTACTCCACGCACAGACAATTATAAAAGTATAAGTGAATTACTTGATAGAGTAAAAAATATAACCTTTTCACTTTCAAATTAGACAATAAAAAGTACAATTATCTTCGAACAGACCAATGACAAATGTTATTCTGTTCCATTTTTATGCTTATTCGAATAGTTGAGAAAATAAATACTGCCAGCAATTTGATAAACAATTTCTTCTTGTAAAGATCTTTTGAATTCTTTTTAAAGATTCACTTTAATATCTCCTTCATGTAAAACTTTTTTCTTTTTTTAAAAAATTTGAACAAACAAGTTCACGATGCTTTACTTTGTCAATAGTAAATATGAAATGTCTTCTCCATATGTCCAAATCTATGTCTTTTCCACCCCCTTCTTCTCTTTGTGGTTTGTTTCTTTGCGAAGCATCATATTTCACAGAAGCGAAAAAAAAAAAAAGATATAAATCTGACAGAAACCATGTTTCCGGAGGGACTAGATACCAAACAACATCTGAAAATGATCGAAACTCTATTTCTTGAGTTATGTTTGTGGCCTAGAGCCGAGTTTCCACAACTCTTATATCAATAGTTTGAGCTTGTTTCAAGGGTCACCAACGACTTGTTGGCCGCAAACTTTCTTTCTCTCTCTGTGTGTGGAGTTTCTTTCAGATCAAGATCTACATAGATAAAGGCTATATAAACAAAGCTTGACTTCAAGAAGATGAAAGGTTTACCTAAAGTAACCCGTAAAACTTGTATTTTCAAATTTGTGGTAATTCATATCAATATAAAAATCTCTTCGGGGTAAAGACAAGAGTGACGCAAGAATTCTACTCACAAAAGAAGTGATATCCATTTTGCGAGTGACTTTCTTTGTATCACTATGGCGGAAGTGTTTCCTTTGTAATAAAATTAGGAGATTTAGTATCCTTCCGCCATAGTGACACAAAGAAAGTAACTCGCAAAATGGATACCACTTCTTTTGTGAGAAGAATTCTTGCGTCACTCTTGTCTTTACCCCGAAGGGATTTTTATATTGATATCACTTATTTTGTAAGGCTGCCTATTAAAAAAGAGTGCATAGTCTTCAAACAAAAGGCCGAGTTTGGGCCGTATCTCGAAAACGGTAACTCCTATCAACGAAATAAGCTTCGATTAATCCAACTTGTTGGGACCCGCAATTGACCTCCCAAACCCCCGGTACCAACCACTTTGGGCTAAAGTAAAAAGACAGACAGAATGACGGAAGCCCTTTTCTATCATGTGTGAAAAATCTGTGATTGGGCTAAAAAGGTCATAACTTTTGAACCCCTTCACCAATTTTGACGTGTGATACACCGTTTGAAAGGTACTGAGGCGTAGATTACAATTCTGCAAATTTCGGCCGCAAATATGGTCTGTGGTAAGTGCTATCACCAAAAATGTGAAATTCTGATTTTTTTCAAACCGCCCTAGGTTTTTTGTATATGTAGGGTAGACCGGGGCTATTTGAGTCAAGGGGCTATGTGGGTCAATCGTAAGAAAAAATGTTACTGCGCATTTAATATGCGCACCAGTACGCTGAACCTGCCTTCAGTTGTGAGTTCGTTGGCAAAGGGAAGGGTGTGTATGTGGTTGATCTGCTGCTTTCTTATCAGTTGCTGTGAATTTGCGACTATTCTGAGCAAGGTGAGTTGCAATACTTCATGTTTTGCTCTGATATAAAATAGTGGCTGTATGATATAAGGTGCTGAACCTGTGTAAATGCATATATTTGTAAAATTATTACCGTACGCGTAAAACAGAACGTCCGCATGTTATAAACGCCGTTTTTGTTGCTCTCCTCTGTCTCATGTTAAAGTAATCCGAACAAAAACACCAGAGGTGCAAAAAGTGGAGCCAAGTTCTTTAGCCCTAAAAAGGTATGAAATGGGAGACGAATGAGCCAAGTTCCTTGGTGACAGCATGTAACAGGAACAAAGGAACTTGGCGCGAGGTGGCAAGGTTCATGATCCTCAAGCTATAAGGGTGGTGGGGATCCGAAAACCCACTATGTTCACCGCCACCAACCCTAAGGCTGTTGCCAGCTCGCGCCAAGTTCCTTTGTTCCTGTTACATGCTGTCACCAAGGAACTTGGCTCATCCGTCTCCCATTTCATACCTTTTTAGGGCTAAAGAACTTGGCTCCACTTTTTGCACATCTGGTGTTTTTGTTCGGATTTCACAGTTTTTTGTACGTGTATAATATATATACTCGCTCGCTCGGCCTCGTTTAGGTCCTCGCCCCCCATAGCTGGCTGCGCCCCCAACTTCCAGTTTTTGGGTATTTACGCCCCTTTATCGTAACCACTCTCCAGGACATTATGCTTCCATGTTGCAGATCTTTCTCCATACCCACCACCCATGGGAATGCCATATTTATTGAAACATAGGGAAGCTTTGCCATATTTATTGTAACCTACTTGTGATGATACACCTTTATAGCAAATTTGCTTCCTGCTGGCGGCCCTAAAATCCACCACCACCAACCCTAAGGCTCGAACATCATCTGATGTTTTGCTCGGATTTCACGTGTATATATATACTGGGTTCGCCTCGCTGGGTGTGCTGCCCCAGAATTCCGTGTGCGCCCCAACTTCAAATTTTTAGGGCTACGCCCCCTTTATTGTAATCAGACTTTCTGGGGGCAGCGACCCATGCTGTGCAGAACTTTTCCATATCCCCTCGGGGGCTGCACCCTCATAGCGGTGGTTTGATCGATTTATTGAAACATTTTCGTGATGGTACACCTTCATACCAAATTTCGTTTCTCTAGCTTCAGTGGTTTGGAAAATGGTATTTGGGCGGCTATGTTGAATTAAAGAGAGCGATTTTTAAAAAGTTTTTCTTGCATTGCCGTTACCTACTTGTGATGGTACACCTTCATACCAAATTTCGTTTCTATAGCTCGAATGGTGTGGAAAAAGTTTTTTGTGCGGGCATTTTGATCCAAGTTAACAACTTTTTCAAAACTGTAAATTATTCCTAAACTACTCTTGTTAATACACCTTTATGCCAAATTTCGTATCTCTAGTTCAAACGGTCTGGAAAATGAATTATGAAGTCAGCCATTTTGGATTCAAAATGATGTCTTTGCAGATATTTTGTAATCTACTAGTGATGATATACCGTCATAATTCGAAATTTCATATTCCAATGTTTAACATCTTGTTTCTTACAGAACCTCAAAATCGTTGATTTCGCAATAAACTCTTGTTCCTGTATAGCATTCTGACGTTTTGTGACACGCGGAACTCGGCTGCATGCACTGCCGTGCGTGTTGATACTCCCCTCGATTCGCTCGCGTCGCTGCGCCAAGAATCCCACGGCAGGCCGCGCATCGAACTTGAGGAGTTTGGAGGAACTGCGTCTTTTTATCACACCCAGAATCTGCAGTGCACTGCGCCACATGATGCAGATATCCCCTCATACTCCAGAGCGCTGCGTCCGAATGGGGAAACTTCCACATTCCGCCTGTATAACATGCTCCTGGCAGTGCTAACGTTTGTGAAGAGTAAAACTTGGTGGGACACGCAGGAGTATTGGAAGTTGGCCCGAGGAACTAGGCTCATCCATATTCCATTTCACCACTTTTTAAGGTTGAAGGAGTTGACTGGACATTTTGCACCTCTAGTGCTTTTGCTCGTATTTCGCAGCTTTTTACACTTGTGTAATTTATATGCTCGCTTCGCCGCATTGGGGCGCTGGCCCCAGAATTCCAAGATGGCCTCGCTGGGGCGCACCCCTTTATCGCAATCAGGCTCCCGCTGGGAACTGCACCCTACTAGTGGAGACGAGCCGAATTTATTCTAACCTACTCGTAATGGTACACCTTCATACCAAATTTCGTTTCTCTAGCTTCAGTCGTTATAAAGTGGGGCTTAGGCTGGCATTTTGGATAAAAGATGGACACATTTTTAACGTTTTCTTATATTTTCGTGACATACTCGTGATGATACACTGTCATACCAAATTTCATTTCTCTATCTCGAACGATGTGAAAAATGGTATTTCAGCTGCCATTTTGAATCAAAGATGGTGAATTTTTTAAAACGTTGTTATGTTTTCCTAAACTACTCTTGATAATACATCATTATGCCAAATTTCGTATCTCTGGCTCAAGCAGTTGGAAAATGGATTTATGACG